>JAVJIF010025004.1:0-53399 GCA_038442645.1 Agave tequilana | reverse complement strand
AAGAAGTATTTTAGCATATATGCATGTTTTCCTAGCTTTATTCATAAAGGGAGAAGTATTTTGTTTATGCATATATGTTTTGTGTTGCAAATAGATGAACAAGATTTGATGTGTTTCATGCTTGTTTATGCATGTTTTTTTTTTATCTAGAAACATAGTTTTTATTAGTTTGTGGTTTAATTGGTATCAAGAGCATGTTTTTGTATTTGGCTTCAAAGCTTATTTTAGCATGTCTATGCATTATCATGTTTTTGTATTTGGCTTCAAAAGCTTGTTTTATGCATGTCTATGCATTATCATGTTTATATTCCCTTGTATATTTATTGTTTATTGTTATGCATGATTTAAGGGGGAGCTTCTTTGAAGCTTAACTTTATCCATGCATATATAACCCATGAGTTTTGTCATCATAAAAAAGGGAGATTGTTGGCCCAGGCCTTCCACTCTGGTTTTAATGATGATTAACTCATGTAGTTATGTTTACTAATTTCTTTGTGATGTTTATTTTTCAGATCATTAATCAAGATATTAGTTGGTGATTACTTCAACAAAGGAGTTTTGAAGCCTTTCACATGTGATTCCCAGAGCCCGAGCATCAGATCATACATTGCACTCGTTGGAGACTACTCAGTGGATCACGGAGTTTTGGATCAAGTTCTTGAAGATGGAGATCGTCAAGAAGACTTAGGTATCCTAATTTAGTTTGTTTTAGATCCATTTGTAAAGATTAGAATAGTGTGATATGCTCAAGTTCACAACATACACACGTTTATGTTTTGGATAATAGTTTTTGGTTTTTGAATTAACCGATATTGGTTTTCATGAATAGATAGTATATCAAAACAAGTTTACTTGGTTTATGTATATTAGATTCATTCTATATACATGTATGCTTCATGTCTTAAATAAACTTAAGTTTGACATACCTATTCATGTATCTAGGTTTTGTTTTTTAACAAAACGTATTTTCGGAATTAAAGTCAAAAACTATGATATATATATGCTTCTTGTATATTGGATTTCTATCCATATGCAACATGCTTCAAAGTGTTTAAATATCATGTTTTTGTATTTGAATGAGTTTTGAAAAAATCGAATTTTCATTTGAAAAATTCAAGTTTAGAAAAATACAGGTTTTGGTTTTCGAAAATATTTGTAAGACACAAAAATGGTTCAAAATGTTTGATATTTGTGTTGAAATTTTTAACACATGTTTGTATATCTTATAAAATGTTAGGAACTATTTTGTGGATTTTTAGAAGATTTATGAGAATTTTTAGAATAATTTTTAACTCAGTTTTCTGACCCAGAACCCAGCCTGCCAGGCTCTGGCGGTCGACCGGACCGGTCGACCGGACCCAGAGTCGGTCGACCGACGTGCACAGACCTGTGCACGTTGGCCAGGTTCCTGGGCCGGTCGACCGGGCGGTCAACCGGCCAGAGAGCTTTGCTCTCTGTTTTTTGGCTTCCAACGGTCAAATTTTTGACCGTTGGCGGTCGACCGCCAGCCGCCAGGACTGACAAACAGTCCCAACAGCTAGTTTTTTTGTTGGAGGCTATTTAAGCCCCTTTTGTTTGGGTTTTTGCCAGGGTTTTACAAGAGAAAAATTTTCAGTTTCCCTAGTGTTTTATACAAGATTCAAAAGAGTTTTAAAGCTTAAAGATTTCATCTTTATATTGTTTTTCAAGGGTTTAGAAAATTCAAAGAAAAATAAGTTTTTGGGATATTGCTTTAGATCTTTATTTCTATCATATTGCAAGTGTTTTCCCAAGGATTTTTCTTTGTTATTTGATTTTCAAAACACCTTGTTTTCCACACTTGAGCTATCATTCTATCCTCTCTATAGGATCACTTGTTTGTGAAAAAAGAGATTGTTTGTGGTTGAAAGATACCACCAAGTTGTAAACCCTTTTCTTTGTGGTTATCCCTCTTTGGTAGAGGTGGATTTGGCTTGCTGGTTGCTCCCTCTTTAGTAGAGGTTGAGGTTGTGATTTACTCCCTCTTGGTGAGGTGGAGTTGGTGTTGGATTTGCTCCCTCTTTGGTAGAGGTTGAGGTTGTGGTTTACTCCCTTTTGTGTGAGGTGGAGTTGGATTTGTATCCCTCAAGTGTTGAGGTGATTGGTTGTTTGGCTAAGGGCCTACCCCTCTTGTGTAAGGTGGTGTTTGTATTGCCTTGGTGGAGGTTGTATTGGTTGAGAGAGGAGTTCGGTACTCCTAGTGGATTGGAAATCTTTCTCGATGAAGGCGAGGACGTAGAGCTCGGTGCTCGAACCTTGAAACACATCTTCTTGTTTGCGTTTGATCAATTGACTCTCAACCCTCCCTCTTTTATTTGTGTTGTGCATCATTCATATTGTCATATCATTTATATGCTTGTGTTGTGCCTTGCATTGATTCATATTGCCTATTCTTATATGCTTGGTTGTGTTTGCTTGTGTGCCTCACTTGTGCTTAACCACGAGAGCTTCATATAGCGCCTCAACTCTTATTCAGAGGAATCAAGAGGAGTTAGTCCAGAGCCCTTCACAGGGAATTCGGCTACACTCGTTGGTTACACTAAGTGTTGTTGCAAATTAGTTTTGTAATTCCGCATTTAGTTCATAGATTAGCCTTATCACTTATTCACCCCCCCTTTAGGTGATTTCAGAATTCGGCCTCGAATTCTTTCGGAATGACACAAGTCTATCTATATGTCATTCCCGAAGGATTCGAGGCCGAATTCTTCTCTCAAATACAACCCTACGACATTTGAATGTAAAATCCACTCCGTTTATTTCAAGTAACTAAAAATAAAAAATCATGTATTTTTGAATACTTTTGCCATCCATCAAGTAGCCGCAAAATTGACGGCTAAAATAGTGAGTTGGTTAGTATAACGGTGTAGAATATTTGAAATCTAACAAAAAATTGTGTGAGAGAGTTTTTAAGTGTTTAGATCATGATGAAATTGTCAGATCGAGAATTTATATGTCTAAAGATGTAGACCTAAGCAATATGCTATTTTCGGCCTTTCACGTTGCGCCTACTTGATGGATGGAAAAAAAGTATTCAAATGCACAATTTTTTATTTTTAATTACTTGAAAGAATGTAGATCAACTTCAACGGAATGGATCTTATATTCGGATGTCGTAGAGTTGTACTTGAGTGGGAAGAATTTGGCCTCGAATCCTTTCGTAATGACACAGGTCTATATACGCACACAAATACTAGACATACCCTAACAATCCATATGTATTCATAGGTAAAAACATGCATACATGAATGTTAACGCATATTTCCTCTATATATCCGTTGCATTAATATCTTATAACTTCATAATGTAACAACTTAATCAATGTGTGGATTGTCAAGCAATTAAGCTCAAATCCACTTGGTTTAAGTTCAAACGAGATTGCTAGAGTACAGCAGGAACACAGCTTATGTAACAATTGCCATAATTAATCACAAGGTAATATCTTATCTATTAAGGATGGGACATTATGTAATTTCACCGATAATATAATGCATAACTATTTTTCGTTACTATTAATTTAGAACGTAGATTGTGACTTTAATCGGACTTGGTAACCGGTGGTGTGTTTGGTTAATTGGATAATACAGTTAAGACTCTATAACATCATGAGTGATATTTGGTATAAAAATTCATGGTGTAAGGTATCCATACTAACTTTTTATACCCATATATACATACATACATACATATATATGCATATAAAAATATATGGTGTATAAATACATGTTGACTTTTGACCCAAACTCATTTCTACCATGCTTGTAATGGTGCAAGTATTAAATGAAGGAGAATATGGGGCCTTGCTTTTAGGTGTATGATGGAGATGCAAAGTAACAATCTTGATGGACACTTGGCTCATTTTGGATTGAGATATAATAAGAATGAAAATGAGAAGAAAAAAAAAACCCTCATTTTTCAACTCACCCTCTCTCTTCAAACTCTCCGTCTCTTACTCTCCCCATCCTCCCTTGTTGCCGTAGGCTAGCAGCCCAGCCGATAGCCAACCCCACATACCCCTCCTCCCTACCAACGCTTCTAACTCTTTCACTCACTCTTCCTTTCCTCTATTGTTATCTACTATAAAAACTTTCCTAAACCTAGATTTTCTCTCTAGAAAACCCAATTAGACCATGACAAAGGGTGATCTAGCATCACATCATAAAAATTAACTTCTTGAAGCTATGATCAAGATTAGCAAGGAAGAAGGGTAATTTTCAGTTAATTAAGTTAATTAATCATTAGGCCTATACTATTCTCACTTTCTTCATGTATAGGCTACTAATGGTGTTGTCATGATCATGTAAATTCTTGAATAGCCGGTAACTTTACAGACTAGCTGAGGGAAGCCATCTTTGCAAGTGAGTAGAACTAACCACTAAATGATAACCTTGAAATTCCTAAGCTTTAGTAAAGAGAATTACCAATTTATGAACCATGAATATATGTGTGTGTGTGGATATGGGAAGCATATTACATACTATGGTTATTAGAAAGTATAATGATGGATGAACCATGGGAATGCATATGTGTGTGTGATTATGATGTATGTATATAAGTGTGATTGTTGGATTAAGTGTAGTGTTGGAAAACCCATTAGAATGTGATTATATATGATTAACTATGATAGATATGAGTCACTATACAAAAAGTGATGAGCTTGTGGTGAGATTAGAAGGTTAACTTCTTTCATGTATATTGTTCTACATTATTGAAATTTTAATAAGTACATGAAGTATTCAAAACCATGTATGCTCATTTTTTAAAATGATTGATGTGGACATGAATATGTGCGTAGTATGAACCATGTATGTCCAATTTCATTTTATATAATCAGCACCCATGTACATGTTGATAGTTTACATTGTAGTAAGGAATAACTCAGTGTTCAAAAAAACGCGTTATGTAACGCGTTATAACGCGTTACGGTAACTAACGCGAGGTATCCGTTACGAAACAGGAGAAAAAAACGCAAAATCATCTAACCTGCGTTTTTTACACAGTAACGTACGTTACGTTAATTACGTAACGCACAGTAATGTACGTTACTGTGCAATCACGAAAATATAAAGGCGCGCGCGAGCTCTTTCTGAGATTAGGGCACGATCGAACCCAACCCAAAAAAAAAAAAGGAGAAGAGAAGAGGGAAGAAGCCGTCGCCGATCCCTGCCGCCGTCGATTCTCTGTCACCGCCGTCGATTCTCTGTCACCGTCGCCTTGAAGAAAGAAGGAGAAAGAAGAAGAAAAGAAAGAAGAAGACGTACCTGCTCGTGACCGCCGGCGGTGAGTCCTCGATCTCTGTCTAGCCCTCCGATCTCTCTCTCTCTCAGTCCCGATCTCTCTCTCTCAGCTCTCCCCCCTCCCGATCATCTCTCTCTCTCTCAGCTCTCCCACCTCCCCATCTCTCCCTGTCTCTCTCTCTCTGCTCTCTGGTTCTCTCTCCCCCAGCTCTCTCCCTCCCGATCTCTCTCTCTCTCTGCACTCTCTCCCTCCCTCTCTCTCTCTCTGTGCCCACTCCCCCTCTGATCTCTCTCTGCTCACGCAGAGAGAGATCAGAGGGGGAGAGGGCACAGAGAGAGAGAGAGAGTGGAGGGAGAGAGTGAGAGAGAGAGAGAGATCGGGAGGGAGAGAGCTGGGGGAGAGAGAACCAGAGAGCAGAGAGAGACAGGGAGAGATGGGGAGGGGGACAGCTCGCAGGGAGAGAGAGCTCGCTGGCAGGGGAGAGATTGAGATCGCCGGCAGGGGAGAGAAAGAGATCGCAGCTCACAGTTTCAATTCATGCTTTAATTGGCATGCTTTAAAATTCATGCTTTAAAATTCATCATCATATCATGCTTTAAAATTCAATGCAGCATGCTTGTTATATTTTTTTTGCTAAATTGGCATGCTTAATTAGTTGTTAATTGCTATAATTCAATTTCAATTATCATGTTTGTTAGTTAATTGTTATAATTCATTCTTATTTGTGTAGATTGATTGAATAACATGGCTAAAAGTTTGGATCCCGCACATGAATTTGCGGATCATATAGCCGGTGATCCTCCGAATGTGTTTTATTGCAAATTTTGCAAGCATAAAATAACTGCTGGAATCACTAGGCTTAAACATCACTTGGCCGGTACTAAAAAAGGCGTTAAAATTTGTGCGCAAGTCCCGTCCAATGTGAAGCAAGCTTGTAAAGACATGTTGTTGGTCACGGAGGTGGAAAAGAAGAAGGAGTCAATAATCCGTGAAATTGGGAGGATGGGAGAACCACAGGAAGATGTGGTAAGCCAAGAATTGCAAAGCGCTGCCGGAAGCAACTCCCAACCCCGAACTCTTGGGCCTATGAATAAATTTATCAATCTTGAAGCCCGCCAATCGACACTTGAGAGCTCTTATAAGGAGGCAAGAGAGAAATGTGTAAGAAAAATTGGGAGATGCATCTATGCACTTGGCCTTCCATTTAATATCATTCAAACTCCTTATTGGAAGGAGATGATAGAAGAGGTCGGATCATTTGGGATAGGCTTGAAGCAACCATCCTCTTATGAGATAAGTACACGGGTACTTAAAGCTGAGGTAGAGGATATAGATAAGATCAAAGCGACGCACATGGCGGCTTGGAAGCAATATGGATGCACGGTGATGTCAGATGGATGGACAGATAGAAAGAGTAGGAGTTTGATAAACTTTCTTGTGAATTCACCTGAGGGGACTTTTTTTATAAGTCCATTGATGCGTCAGAATCGATCAAGACCGGAGCTTTCTTGTGGGAGCAACTTGATAAGGTGGTGGAGGAGATTGGTGAGGAGCATGTTCTTCAAGTGATTACCGACAATCATGCATCTTATGTGAATGCCGGTGCAAGACTTATGGACACAAGAAAATGTCTTTATTGGACTCCTTGCGCTGCTCATTGCCTTGACTTGATGCTTGAAGACATAGGCAAGATGAAAATTCACACGGAGACTCTTGAGATGGCAAAGGGTATAACCCAATTCATATACAATCATGGTTGGGTTCTTAATTTGTTTCGGGCACACACAAAAGGGAAGGAACTCCTAAGATCGGCCATTACACGATTTGCTACTTCCTTCTTAACTCTACAAAGATTGTACCAATTAAGACAACCTTTGAGAAAGATGTTTGCATCCGAAGAATTCAATAGGAGCACTTGGGCAAAAAAACCAAATGGAGTGAAAGTAAAAAGAGCGGTGATTTCTACTAGAAGTTTTGGGCCAAAGTTCTATTTTGCTTTAGCACCACACTTCCACTCGTATATGTTCTACGAGAGGTGGATTCGGATGTGAGGCCATCTATGCCTTTTCTTTATGATATGCTTGATACTGCAAAGGAGAAGATACGGGATGCGTGTGGTGGCAGTAAGAGGAAGTACATGCCTTACTGGAATATGATTGACCAGAGGTGGACAGGTATGTTGCATAGACCTCTTCATGCGGCAGCGTACTTCCTAAACCCAAGATGTTTCTATAGCGAGAATTTTAGCAATGATGCTGAGGTAAGAAGAGGCCTTCGTGAGTGCATGCAGCGCATGATCCCTGACATTCGTGAGTATGCACAGGCTGATGTGGAGTTAGATAGTTATAAACAGAAGCTTGGAGAATTTGGGAGCCAGTTAGCTCAAATGACCTTGAACGCTCGTAGTCCAGGTATAATTTAGTGAATATCTTTGATTCTTTGATTCTTTGTTTAGTCATGCGATGTCTAACACTTATTCTTTTAGCTGCTTGGTGGGAGAGATTTGAAGATGAAGTTCCTACACTTCAAAAGTTCGCAGTTCGAATTCTATCTCTTACTACTAGTGCTTCGGATGTGAACGCAACTGGAGCACTTTTGAGCAAGTAAGAAAAGTTAAAACTTTCTTTGTAATAAATAAGCAATGACTTAATTTTAATAAATAAATTTGTTTGTTGAAGGTACATTCAAAGAAAAGATGTCGCTTGGAGCAATTACGTCTGCAATCCCTCGTTTATGTTATGTATAACATCAAGCTTCGAGAGAGGAATATTCGTAGGAGGCGATTGCATATTGATCCGATTTTGATAGAGGAGCCTGCTAGCGATGATGAGTGGCTTGTAGAGACTGAAGAGCCTTGTCTTATGGATGATATTGCATGGCTAGATGAAGTAAGGGATGAAGATGAGGCAAGGGAAGACGAGGACAGAGATTTTCTAGATGTCACTGCACTTGGTAATGAAGGCACTAGCATTGCGGTTGATAGTGAGTCTAGAGAAAAGAGACAAAGGGTAGATAGTTGTTCTTCCATGGACAAAGAAAAAGGACCTATCATTGATGATGTGGATGAGACCAGGGACGATATCGATCCGGAGGATGCTGAGTACATCTTAGAGGAGGATGATTTAGTCATCATAGATGAGATTAGGACATGATATTATTCCAGGATATTATGACTGTTTTGTATGACTGACTTATATTTGCGAACTTCTTTTGAAATTTGTTATGTTTGTGAACTTGTTATAACTTGTGAATGTGAAAAATTATTGCTATACTTCCTAAAATTTGTTGTGAGACTTGATAAATATGTTATATATTTGTTTTGATTTTTTTAGATTTTTTAAAATTATTTTTTATTTATTAAAATTCTTAAATATACTATATATATTTATTTTTATTAAATAAATATTAAATCACGTAACCTACGTTATGCGTTACGTTATAAGCTATCTTAACATAACAAAAGAAAAACGTTATCGTTACGTTATCGTTATTTTGAACATTCAATAACTATAAATGCACATCTATGGATATGCTTTCATACAAAGTCATGACAACTTGACATATGAATTTTCAAAAGTGGTGATATATGATTGAACATAAAGTTTAGTTTCATGCATAAATATTCTCATGTATAAATCATAATTTTACCATGTTAAATAAAATAAGAAACATGCATGAAGAATTGTTATGAGAATTGTATGTTGTATGTTATTGTTATAAGTGTAATATTCATTAATGTTTGGATACTATTATGTTGCACCTTATGATGGTAAATGTGATTGGATATTAGAGGAAAGGACCGGGTTTAACCGGAGATGACCGAAGGTTAGTGTTATTACGTTTAAATAACGTATTGGAGGAAAGGACCGCGTTAAACCGGAGGTGACTGAAGGTTAGTGTTATTACGTTTAAATAACGTATTGGAGAAAATAGCCGCGTTAAAGCGGAGGTGATCGAAGGAGAGAGTTATTACGTTTGAATAACGTATTGGAGGAAGGGACCGGGTTGAACCGAATGTGACCGAAGGGGAGTTTAGTTATGATTTAAATGTGTTTTAGTGATAAACCTGAAGCTTCCTTTATTCTTTATTTGGTTAATATGTAAGCATGGATGATAATGTAATAGTGTATAACTAATTCTGTATAAATTGTTTTACTCACTGAGTTGTTGAGCTCACCCCGTTATGTTAACCACCTTCAGGTATGGACAAAGGTAAAAGGAACGCCTAGAACCACCCTACGAAATAAAAGACAATTGGAGACTACCATTACATTTTGAAATATTTCCCTTCAGTGTATAATTTTGGAAACTCTATGTATAAATCTCTAAGTCACTATATGTTATAAACTCTTATAATATATTATAATGCATGTAATGCTTATGTTTTTAAGCACCTGATATAATATCATATTCCTGGAATGATGGTTGTAGATATCTATGGAGTAAGAATGGTTGAATCTATGAATGATTGTGGATGAATTGGTGAATTTGGTATATAGAATTATAAGTAGGTGAGGTCTAGCCGAAATGTTATATAATATTGCGTGAAATATTGTGAATCTATAAGTAGTCTCATAATAGCCGAAATTGAATATTGTACTATGATGGGCTCCATGTTCTGAGGAGATGCTATCGAAAATTTGGGGAATTCCATATAATTAAGGATAAACGGGAAGGATTGTGATAATTGAAGAGATTAAAGTCTGAGACTGTTACAAATGGTATCAAAGCAAAGATTATAGGTAGAAGGAGTAGGCTAAGTGGAACATTAGGAGGCATTAGTGATTGTTAGGACTGATATGTATGTATTTGTATTGTCTATGTGATTATTTTGAATGATTCGTGTAATCCCTCAATCATTGATGTACGTATCACAGTATCAGCACTCGATAAGGCGTACAAAGTTGATTTGACCTTTCTGACAGTCAGATTAAGCCGATTTCAGTTTTAGATTTTTTTTCCAGTATTTTGGATATTTCAAAATTTTCTGAGATTTTTTGGATTATTTTGAAAAATCTCTGATTTCGATGTGGACCGATACTGATAATTGACTCTATGATTTTTAATTCACAAAAAAGATTGAACTTTGAGAATCTGCTTTCATATTGTGTCTTAAAATTATATTTTCTACGTTAGGATATTTTTGGATGTTTTCTGAATTTATCAAAATCCGGCCAAACCGGTGTCGCCCAGTATCGGCAATACATTTCAGGATTTTTAATTTGCAAACCAGACAGAATTTCTTGAATCCGATTTCACATTTTTTTCTCATGAGAATATTATCTATTTTACAGAATTTTTGAGGATCGTTCTGAACTGATCAAATTTTGACCCAAATAAAATATTAATTAAATAATATTAAACAATTATATTTCTTCTTTCTTCTTCTCCAATTCATTTATTTTCTTCCCCCATAAGCTAGCCTCCACCGCCTTTAACCCAACCGCCTCTTCATCCCTCTATTTATATCTCTATCACACTCTCAATTCTTCCTCTCTCGACTCTCTCTATATCTCTCTCTATTCCCCCCCCTCCCCTTTCCTTCCCTCTCTCATGTTCTTTCTCCCTCTCCCCTTCCCCGCCATTGCCGGCGCCCAGGTCGCCACCGCCAACAGCAGGCCGGCGCCACCAGGCAACTAGGTCGTGGCCTGGTTGCTGCTCCCTCTCCCCTATTTCTTTCTCTCCTCTGTTCCTCTTCTTCTCTCTCTCCCCCTCACCACCGGCGGGCCAGGCTTCCACCTGGCCAGGCGCCGCCGCTGGCCGCGCCCCCAACCTGGCTGGCATTGCTGCTCCCTCTCTTTCTCTCACACGTTCTCTCTCTAAATGGATCTGAATTCGTATCCAAACCCAATAACAATTTACCCATTAACCCATCACTCATTACATTTGGGTATAGGTTTTGGATTGAAACCCGACCCGTTAACCAGACCCGCTTCCAAAACTTAATAAGGGTATTTTTTTTCATAAAACCCCCTTGACAATTTAGAGATTTACATTTTTAATCTTTTATTTCATATTTAACCCAATTTTAATGATTTTAGTATTCGGGCGATATTCGGAACATCCGGAGTCTGATTTGAACGATTCTGGAACCGTTGCGATCGTAGGAAAGAGAGCTACGCTTCCGTAACAGCTATGTGAGTGTTTTTTTTATAACTTTTATTTATTCATGTGTAATAAATTGATTGATTGCTTTAGTTAATAAATCTTGATTATGGGTAAATCACAGTAAATATAAATTAATAACTTGTAATTATCAAGAAATCATTGTAATAAGAATAAACACGAGGTTTTAATTAAACATGAACAATAAAATAATATTTTAATTTGTTTAATGATTTAATACATAGTATAGGTGATTATCTTAGACGGTCAATTTAAAGGAATTTCAGACTAATAAATACTGTAATATTTATTTAAATGATTGTGAAGAGTTTGATAATAGGAACTTGTAAATAATTCACTTGTAATATCGATCATAATCATAATAATAATTACTGATATTTGTAAATATAGATACATCTATTTCACATGTTTTTGTCACACCTATACATAGGACACTGTCAATTCATGTACATCTATTACAGTTCACAAATATTATACATGTACACTGATACACGGATACTCTAACATATTATACACCAGTGTTTAAAAAAACCTGTTATATAAACCGTTATAACTCGTTATATAATGTAACACCGACCAATCGTTATATAATAGGTCTAAAAAAACGCAATGTTTGATAACTGTGGTTATTTTGCCGGTAACTTACGTTACGTTATTAACATAACGCACTGTAACCCACATTATGGTGCAAGTCGACTTTTTATAAACCCACCATATTCTCCCGATTTATGGCAAAAAAAATCCCCCCAAATTCGCTCGCTCGCTCGTCCTATCTGCAACTTCATCGTCGTTTCATAGTTCGGCGCTGAGAAGAAAAAAGACTTCTCTGATTGACAACAAAAGAACTACCTCTGGTGGTTCTGTGTCATGATGGTTCTCGTCGGCGTCGTTTCTCAGCTGTGGTTCTCCGTCTCCAAGCACATATAAGCTCTCTCTCCGCCGATCTCTCTCTTCACTCCCACTTCTCTCTCTTTTTCTTTCTTCAGTCTCCCCCGGATCCTCTTCTTCCTGATCCCTCTCTCGATCTCTCTCCCTCTCCTGATTTCTCTCTGAAGAGAGAGCAGACAGAGATTGGGAGAGAAAGCCGAGAGAGATGATGGGGGGGGAGAGAGATCAAAGGGAAAGAGAGCAGAGAGTGATGAGGGAGAGAGCAGAGAGCAGAGAGAGATCGGGGGTAAAATATCGGAGAGAGTGAAGGACACGGGGGTATAATTGAATAACATATTGTAAATTGAATTATGAATTATAATGAATAGCATAACTAAAAAATTATGAATTATGATTGAATTATGAATTATTATACACTGAATTGTGAATCTTTGTATAGATTGAATAACATGACTAAAAATAATGAATTATAATGAAATATGCGGATCATATTGTTGGTTGTGTAGATGAAATTATGAATTATAAGTTTATAACATGTGAATGTGAAAAAATTATTGTGATACTTACTAAAAAATTATTGTGAGACTTGCTAAATGTGTTATATATTGTTTTGATATTTTTTAGATTTTTTAAAATTATTTTTCTATTTATAAAAATTCTTAAATATAGTATATATATTTATTTTTATTAAATAAATATTAAATCGCGTAATCTAGGTTATGCGTTACGTTATAACTTATGTTAACATAACAGAAGAAAAACGTTCTCCTTACGTTATCGCTATTTTAAACATTGTTATGCACTGTCACTGTTATATGGATACTCCACACCGTTATTTCGTGTGCTAGTAACACGTTACACGAACACTTTTGTACTCTGAACACTAACATTTCATGTACTGTATTACCGTTACACTGTCACTGTTCTGACTCGTATTAGTACTAATATTACATGGATACTCCATGACACGGGACACAGGACACTGTTATCGCCCTTGGATACATGTTTTACTGAATACTGTTATTGCATGTACTTGTGGACATATGACATGGATCCTGTATTGCACCGATATTATTATTATAATCATACTCACTGTTATATAGACTCACATGTATGCATGCGATGATTGTCTTTGTATTTCTGTTGCTTCATGTTACTTGGATTATTGCTACATAGATATTTTTGTATTCTCGTTACATGATTGTTTCCCGTTACTGGACATGTGAGCTATTGATATGCGACGGTGGAACTAAGTGCCACGTGAATCCAAGCCACATGGCCACCTTTAGAATCCCACATCTCTTGTTTCCCATCTCCCGTTATCTTGTTTCATGTTATCAACAAAGCTCATGTCCTACTATCGTGTTACATGTACCATGCACAGTTCTTGTTCCTGATATACTGTGTAGATTAAATATAGTAAATATAATACAGGGATTGGGGGAGACTTGACGGTTGACTAAATCTTATCGGGTGGATGTACTCGACATATTTATCCCACTGCAGGGGAAGGTAGTGCTGACTACCGATTGTATATGGCTCCATGAGCTCTTGTTTCCCGTTTCATGCTTCACTCTTAGAGGAGGGCCCTGGTCTCAGTAGCCAAGAGATTGTTTAAGGTCGTGATCCTGGGTATGCACGGGGTCACCCACCTGATTAGAGCTCCTTGACCATTGAGTTTCTAATTAACATAATAAAACAGTATAAATAATGATGATAACATGAACACTTGTTATTTGGTCACTCTCTCATTCGATTCATGGTACCCGTATGCCATGTTCGGATAGGCTCGGCTAGAATACGGGCTTCGGTATGAACTGCCACTGGTATAGGACACTGGAAGAGAATGATTAAAATACCAGACGATACTGATTGTTATTATTGTATAAATAACATGACTTGCCTAATACATGTATGTTACTGTTTAGTGTACTTATCATTTTTGATATTCTATCCATTATCATGCCACTCGTATACCTTGCTACACTTTCTGATACATGTTACACTTCATGTAGTGACACATTATTCACGTACATGTATACTCTGCATTCCATGTATTCTGTTTCATGTATACCCTGCAGACACTGTTACTGTATAATCACAACACAGTTGTATGGTTATTCTGCATACTTCATTTCTATATGTTCATATTCATCACGACGCTATTATACTGCTGTTATTCTTAGATTAAATAAGAAAAAATAAATTAATTAAACTTACTACATGTTACTTATACACACTGATGTAATTAAGAACACTTTATACTGTATCATATCACATATATTGATAATAACATAAAAATGGTATAACTCATATTGATTATAGTAATACAATGTTAAATAGTTAGATGATATATATATATTTCAGACTCTTTCCGATCATATTAATAGATATTAATGTCATATAATTGGATAATATCATAGAGGTGACACCATTGACATGCTAGGCATCAATAATGTTACAGTGCTAAAACAATTCCTATATATATACTGATTGTTAGCATATGTAAATTGTATCACTGGTAATTAAATATATATTATATAATATCGTGATTGTACTACTATTATAGTATATATTTCTGCTTCCTTCATTTTACCACTCACTAGGTCGCTTCCTGACAACCCAGAGTTTGCGTGCCCAGGTTGGAGATCTACGATATCGTAGTATCAGATATTTCACTGGATACACATAAGAAACTCGTCATCGACACTATTCATAGGTATTTTTATTATTTGTTCTATTTTCATATTTGTTCATGTTCCCATATCTATTATGATCTCTGACCCCCTTTGCACGTATTCTTGTACTTATTTATATTGGAACTATTGTATACGCTGTGTTATTTCCTATACTAAGACTTAGCATACGTAAGTGAGGGTATTTCCGCCCTGTGTAAGTAAGTCGCCATAGTGTCCCCGTACTCGCGGGATCGGGGCGTTATAATTCGGGCAAAGTGGTGAAATTTACGTTAACAGAATAACCTTGATTCAAGTGATAATTGATTTTTCTCGCATCAGAATCGGGACGCTCGCACGTCTCGATTCAGTTGAGTTGGCTGAGAGTGCGAGCTCTCAGTAACAACTACCGGTGGTATGGGACACTGGAACAAGGGAACAATTGAATTATCTATTGAACCTAAGTTATTCTGAAACGTGAAACCTACATTTAGGATATAGCCATAAAATAGGAAATTAATAAATGGAAGAATGAAGTATATATAGACATGTATTGATTCCTCGTTGTGTAATAATATTAGTTACGTTAGTATTGTTCTATGTGAGTTGAAATTGATGTGACTCTTTGTTTATTTGTAGATGGGAGACTCTGACATACATTGACCGATTTCTAGCTCGAAAAGTTCGAGCACGAGCTGGAAAGCAGACTCGATGGACTGGGGTTATGACTCCGATGAGACCGACCCTGAGATCATACTTTCAGTCCCAGCACAGGTAGAGCAGAAGGAGATTGAATCACAGGCATCAAACGGGTCTGATTTGATTGCCATCGATGACGAGAAAATAGATAGGGATCCTCTCGATGCAGGAAAAGAGAATACAGGTGGTTTTGGAGGGATCTCGGAGAGGGTTCACCTTCGGAGGTATGCTATGGGAAGCTAGCTAGGTCAATGATATGGATTTATACGACGATCTGAACAATTGGGAATGGGATAGAAATGAGCTGTCAGGAGGAGATGCTGATGAGAGTATAGACTCTAGTGAAGATGGCAGCAGTAGCAGTGGTGACTTGAGTGCTGGAAGCCCTGTCCCATGATCGATGAACTAAGGGAGAATTACTTTAGATATGTACATAGCTATAGTGTGTTAGTTAGCGGGCATCTTAGGAATTTTGCCATACATATTCCTGGCATGTCTTGTATGCATGTATATGAGATAGTTTGGGTATATGAAAGGCAGATATACTAATGCAATACCCTTGTATCCATTTTGGAATCTTATATATACATAAAAAAGGGGTTGTTTGTTTGTAAATCAACAATGCATGTTGTCATTTAGAATTAAGTATCAAATGATTACTTGAGATTGAAAAACTTTATCATTTGTCTCCCTATATGTGAACTATGTTGACAAGGCCATCCTTATCTTTAGGAAGAATGTATGGATCTAAATCAACCGCCACCTAAGAAACCATCAGCACATAGTGCCTCACACTATAGTACGACGGGGAGTATTCACCCCACTGATAGTAATGAAGGCTCAGAAACACAGATAGGAGGAGACCGAGCAGCTCCAGAGGTTATGTCGGAATGGTTCACCTCGTTGGTGGCAAAAACTAATGATAATAATCCCCATCGAGCTTTAGAACAGTTTCAAAAGATGAAACCACCAGTATTTGAAAGGGAGACGGATCCCTGGCTCCTTCAGATAGAAAAGATTCTGAACATAATGAATTACATTGGAGAGCATAAGGTATCTTTCTCATCCTTCATGTTTCAAAAAAAAATGGAGCACTGGTGGCAGGCAATAAAGGATAGCGTGAAACACACAGGAGAACAAATTACTTGGGACTTTTTAATGAATAAATTCACCAAAAAGTATATTCCAGAAAAGGTCAGAAACAAGATGGCATCAGATTTTTTGGAGTTACGATAGGGTCAGATGAATGTGGCTCAATATGATCAAAGGTTTACCTAATTGTCCAGCTATGCTGATGAACTGGTCAAGAGTGAGGCAGAAAAGACCAAAAAATTCGTGAAGGATCTAAAATCGGAAATTAGGGTAAATTGATTCCCCTATAATTGAGAAATTATCTTCATGCTGTGGAAAAAGCCCTAGAGGTGAAAATGGATATACAAGAAAGTCAAAAAGATTAGGCGAAAAAATTATGTGTCGAAGCGTCCCCGGTATCAAGGACTATCAGGATCTGTAGCGTCGGGATCTACTAGCAAGAAAGGATCGGGGTTTAATACAACATTTTGAAAGGAAGAATGGTTCAGGGGCGGAGGATCATAGTAGAAACAAAGACACTTTTCAAATAGCATAGACTACAGATGCGTCACACCCCAGAATCATATAAGCCTCTTGGTGTCAGAAGTGTAAGACGAGCCATTTCGAAAACTACATTCAAGAGAGGACTTGCTATAATTGCGGAGGAATGGGGCATTTGAAAATAAATTGTCCGACAATGCGGGAAAGTCAAGGGCCGAGTGGGAGGTCAGCAATGAGAATAAACCCTTCAATGGGACCATCCAACAATTTCAGACAGCCCAGTAATGCACCGCGACCTGCTATGACTCAATCGTTTGTACAACAGCCATGGGCTCAAGGAAGAGCATTTGCGTTGACCCATCGAAAAGCAATGGTCTCGAATGCAGTAGTGAAAGGTATGATCTCCATATCAGAGCATATCGCCCGTGTATTATTTAATCCCGGAGCTACTCACTCATTTATATCTAGTACTTTTGCATATAAATTGAATCAAACATCAGAACTCTTAGGATTTCAGTTGGTTGTATCCACACCCATAGGGATAAAGGTAATAACTAGTACTAAATATGCAAATTGTGAAGTGTTAATTGGGGAGACAAAAACATTTATTGATTTGATTAAGTTAGGCGAGATGGAATTTGATGTAATACTGGGAATGAATTGGTTGTCCGCTTATAGTGCACATGTGGACTGTAATGGGAAGAGGATCATATTTAAAATGAAAGGGGTTCCGGAGTTCATTTTTGAAGGGGTAAAAGCTAATCTTTATACCAATCATATCGGCCATTAGAGCTACAGAGTTAATGAGGCAAGGATGTCAGGGATTTTTGGCCTCGGTTTTGGATACTACTAGAATCGATATCAAAATTGAGACTATTCCCATCATAAATGAGTATCCAGATGTATTCCCGGAAGATTTACCAGGACTGCCCCAGATTTAGATGTAGAATTTGCAATAGATGTGTTGCCAGATACTGCCCCGATATCAAATGGACCATATCGTATGGCCTCGCATAAATGAAAGAACTTAAGGTTCAGTTACAGGATTTGTTACATAAAGGTTTCATTCAACCAAGTATATCACTCTGGGGAGCACCAGTATTATTTGTTAAGAAGAAGAATAAAAGTATGAGGTTACGTGACTATGGGGGAGTTGAATAAGGTCATTATCAAAACTCGGTATATACTTTATCGAATTGATGATTTATTTGATCAACTGCAATGGTCCTGTGTAATTTTTTTAAAGTAGACCTTAGATCAGAATATCATCGATTAAAGATCAAGCCAAATTATATGTCTAAATCGGCTTTTAGAATAAGATATGGACATTTTAAATTCCTAGTCATGCCTTTTGGACTTACTAATGCCCCAGCAGCATCTACAGACATGACGAATCGGGTATTTCAGCCATATCTTGATCAGTTTGCGGTCATATTCATTGATGATATTTTGATTTATTCAAGAAATAAGGAAGATCATAGGAATCATCTTAAAACTATCCTCCAAATCTTGAGAGAAGCAATTATATGCTAAATAGAGGAAATGTGAATTCTGGATGGAACAAGTAGGATTTCATGGCCATATTATATCCAAGGAGAGAATATCAATAGATCTGATAAATATTGAAGCAATCACTGATTGGCCTAGACCCACAACTGTTACTAAAGTTTGAAGTTTCATGGGTTAGTTGGATATTACATAAGATTTATGGAAGGATTCTCCCAAATTGTGGCACCACTAACTCAATTAACTAGAAAGAATAAAAAGTTTGTGTGGGGAGAAAAACAAGAAAAGAATTTCTTTGAAGTTAAAACTAGACTGACATTTGCTCCAGTCCTAACTGTACCCTCGAAGGCTTTGTCATTTATAGTGATGCTTCAAAATTAGGGTTGGGATGTGTTTTGATGCAGCATGGAAGAGCTATTGCCTATGCATTCCGACAACTGAGGACTCAAGAAAGAAACTGCCCTGCTTATGATTTGAAATTAGCTGCTGTGATTTTTGCCTTGAAGATTTGGCGGTATTATTTGTATAGAGTGTCTTGTGAAATCTTTACAGACAATAAGAGTTTGAAGTACATTTTTACATAAAAAGAACTGAATATGCGACAAAGAAGATGGCTAGAGCTAATGAAAGATTGTGATATTACTATCCAGTACCACCCAAGAAAGATTAATGTGGTGGCTGAGATGCCTTAAGCCGAAAATCAGAAGGATCAGTGATTGCTCTTATAACTCGTCAAATGAGATTATTAAGGGATCCGGAAGAAATACAAGTAGAGGTACGAGTTACTGATTCTTCTAATGTTAGGAGTCAACTGAACCAAGTGTTCAGTTTGATTTGTATAACAAAAATCAAAGAAGCCTAGTAATAAAGATGCTCAAATAAGAAAAATTATGCAGAAGTTACAAGAAGGAGAACTCAAGGAGTTTAAAATTGAAGACAACATACTAAAATTTAGACACAGAATATGTGTGTCCAAAGTGGCAGAAAGAAAAAAAGAAATAATGAAGGAAGCTCATTATACCTCGTATACAGCTCATCCAGGGAATACTAAAACGTATCAGGATCTGCAACAACTTTTGATGGGATGGAATGAAAAAGAATATTTTTAAATTTATATACAAGTGCTTAGTATGTCAGCAAGTGATAGCAGAGCATAGGAAACTCCCAAGATTACTGGTACCATCACCGATTCCTGAATGGAAATGGTGTCATTACCATGGATTTTGTTACTGGACTCTTTGGACATTTCAAGAACTAGATACTGTTTGGGTAGTAGTGAATAGACTTACTAAATCTGCCCACTTTCTACCCATCCCGATCAACTACTCTATGAAAAAGTTGGCTCAAGTATATATTCGAGAAATAGTTAAGCTACATGGAGTACCTGAGTTTATTATGTCAGATTGAGATCCTAGATTTCAATCCAGATTTTAGAGGAACCTATCTGAAAGTTTAGGCACTAAGTTGCGACTCAGTAGAGTGGCACACCACCAAACAGACGGGCAGTCAGAGAGGACTATTCAAATACTATATGTTGAGGACTTGGGTATTAGACTTCGGTAGAAACTGGGACAAGTGTCTACCTTTAATAGAGTTTGCTTATAATAATAGCTATCAATCCACCATTGATATGCCTTCGTTTGAAGCTTTATATGGTAGAAAGTGTAGATCACTGATCTGTTGGGAGGAAGTTGAGGATAGAAGGATATTCGACCTTGATATAATTCAAGAAGTCACTGATAAGAGTAAGTTAATCAAGGAAAGGATGAAGACAGCTCAGAGCAGGCAGAAAGCTTATACAGATAAATGCCGCAAACCATTGGAATTTGAGGTGGGGGGTAAAATTTTCCTAAAGGTATCTCCAATGAAGGGAGTAATACGCACCGACAAAAGGAACAAATTAAATCCTAGATATGTTGGACCATTTGAGATATTAGATAGAATTGGACCGGTTGCTTACCGTTTAGCCTTACCTCCTGATATGGAGAGAATATATAATGTATATCATGTTTCTCAGTTAAGAAAGTACATACATGATCCCAACCATATCATCTCCTATCAACCTCTGCAAATATAAGAAGACATGACATTCATGGAAGAGCCAATACAAATCTTAGATCGCAAGGAGAAACTGAGAAGCAAAATTATTTCCTTGGTCAAGGTTCTATCGAGGAGTCAACGTATAGAGGAAGCAACTTGGAAGCTAAAAGATGAGATGCGGAAAAACTATCCACATTTATTCCAAGGTACGTTGAGTTTCGAAGACAAAACTTTCTTAAGGAGGGTAGAGCTGTAACTCTTGCTATAATTAATCACAAGTTAATATCTTATCTGTTAGTGATTAGTTAAATTATGTAATTTCACCGATAATATAATGCATAACTATTTTCGTTACTATTAATTTAGAATGTAGATTGTGACTGTTACAGCTTACATCTTTTCCAGGTTCAAGCTGAAGCTCGTCAACAAAACAAGCTAATATTGTTCAATTGTTATGGCCACAAATCAGTTTTAATCACAATGATGATAATAGATTAATGCACCAGATTAGTTTGTGTGTGAAAATGGAAAAACATAAGAAAACCATAGTAGTAAATTTTACTGAAAACAAATGATGAGCGCACTGAGTGGCAAACTGAGGCTAGTCATGCCAATGAAATATATACAATAAAGGAAACTAGCAAATATGACACTAGCCTAAAAGAGTCATGGAACAGAGAAAAAGAAAATATTGTTAAGTTCACTATCATCTTTATCGTCAAATACCACATCACTATCATCTATATCGTCAAATACCGCAAAAGAAATTTTGCACTCTTTATCCAAAATCCTTGGGAAAGAAAAACTCTGGCACAGTTAAGCAAACATTTTAATAGGAAGTAAAATTTCCTAGAAGAAAAAGGAGTCAAAAATCCCAGGGAACAAACTAAAATTTTAAAGATTCCAGATTTACCTTTATCATTTTTTGTTGTACTGTTGCTACCACAAAATACTAAACCATCAAGTTTCAGTAACACCCAATTTGGGGCAGCATCAAGCCATAATCCTTTATTTGAACCCTTTTGCTTAAAATCAGGGTACTTTGGACTAACCTGCACTCATAGACCAAAAAAATTGTTAAAACTAAAAATAGAAAATCTTGAAGTGTTATGTGTAATAAAAATGAAGAGCTTTGTCTGAAAATGCAGAAAAAGAAGGGAATTAAGAAGATTACTGATCCTTTTAGCTTATCCTCACGTTGATCCCACCAATTTACTGGATTACCAACAAGGTCATGCCATAAGCTCTTGGCACCATTTTTTGACTCATTCACACTACCTGAATAGACTCGATATAACAATAAAGCATAAACATAATAATGATAATTGTAGAACAGTTATAGATTCCTGAATTTGTATTGCAATAAGCACACAAGTAACACATTCTTACTTGGGCCAAAGGACAGCGTATCCAATTTTGAGAGAACCCATTCAGGAGTCAGATCATTTATCCATAGTCTTTGGCCACTTTTCTTATGTTTGAACGCCGCACGTGCTGGATTACTCTATAGAAGCATTTACAGTTCAAATAAAAAACAATAATAAACACAAAAACAAAAAATAGGCAGAGACAAACTAGTGAAAAGAGAGAAACGCTCACAGACATTGCTTGATCTGTTATCCCACCAGTCGGTAGGATGATCAAAAAGGTCACTCCACAAACGCAGGTCACTAGAATTTTCCTCTACCTCAGCTACAAGGACCAAATTAATTTAGTCAGCATGTAATTTTACTCAATCACCGGAAGTTTCAAGTTTTATTTTGATGTGCAGATGGCGGAAGGAAAAGAGTAAACCACAGCAATCATGCTGAGAAGTTGAATAAGAATGAAGATCTACATGGATCAATTATAATGCTAATAATCACAATACAAATCATATGTGGATGATCTTGACCATGATGATTAGACAGAAATGTAAACTATCAGAATACTTTGGGGGTGCGGAAAAGTTTATGGATTTACGTATTCTCACCAAGAAATGTAGGAGACAAAATGTGATCTAATCGTATAGAATGATGAAAAAGATAATCTAATATAACCCCCAGAAAATTGTGCTTTTTCTCCAAAAATATTTTGATTTCAAAGGCCCACAAAAATCTTCAGTCATTTCAAATTGTCCTTAAATGACTAAATTGCACTTGCCCCTATCCTTGTCTCCCATCTTTTCTCTCCCTCCCCCCCCCCCCAACCACATTTCAGCTCCCCCAACTTCCTCATCGTTGCTGTCCCGACCGCCATCACAACCAAGGCTGGAATTTGACCAAATAATTATGAAATAATTAAATAATTATTCATCTAATTACTCGTTCAATTTGATTTGGTTGGCCATTTAAGCAAAATCAAACATGTTTTAGTATAAACTTAATAAACAAATCGAATAAGATAATTCACATACTTGAGTCATTTGATTATTGAATATTTTCTTCGTATATATGAATTTGAGTAAATTACAAAAAAGGTACCTGTTGTTTGATCAAATCTCAAAATGAGTACCAAACATTGTTTTTTCTCAGAATGGATACCCAGGGCCCACTTTCATTAGTTTCTTAAACTTTCTGTTAGTTTGCTAGTCACGTGTGAGACACATGACTTAAATTTCAGCCCAAAATACCCTTCTTTTTCACCTCTTAACATGAACTCTCATTCTCATTTCAAAATTGAACCCATCAAAACTCTCTCTATTATATTATATATATATATATATATATATATATATATATATATATATATATAGAGAGAGAGAGAGAGAGAGAGAGAGAGTGTGTGTTTGTGTATATATAGAGAGAGAGAGAGAGACTTGTGTCCTTCCAAAAGAATTTGAGCCCGAATACTTCCAACTTAAATACAACCCTCTGACATTCGAATACAAAATCCACTCAACTGAAGTTGATCTATATTATTTCAAGTATTTATAAACCAAAAATCAAGTGTTTTGAATATCTTTTGCCCATCCATCAAGCGGCGCAAAATGGACGGCCGAAAGTAGCGAGTTGTTTAGATCTATGTCTTTAGACATACAAATTCTCGATCCAGCCATTTAATTATGATCTAAACATTTAAAAATCCCTACAAACCAATTTTTGTTAGGTTTCAAATGTTCTACACTGTTAAACTAACCAACTCATTATTTAGGCCGTCCGTATGCATGAACAAAAAGTATTCAAAACACTTGATTTTTAGTTTATAGATACTTCAAATAATATAGATCAACTTCAACGGAGTGGATCTTGTATTCTTATGTCGGATGTTGGTATTTGAGTGGGAAGGATTTGACCTCAAATTCTTTTGGAAGGACACAAGTATGTGTGTGTGTGTGTGTGTATGTATATGTATATGTATATGTATATGTATATGTATATGAGATAAACTTGTGTCATTCCGAAATGATTCGAGGCCGAATTTTTCTCACTCAAACACAACCCTACGGCATCCGAATGCAAGATCCACTCTGTTGAAGTTGATCTACATTATTTCAAGTAACTAAAAATAAAAAATCATGTATTTTGAATACTATTCACAATATATAGCTGCAATACTGACAATGCTGACTGCTTAGATTGATTCTTAATTAATTTCTGGCCACATCCTGGCTTTATTGATGACTTCTTTGCAAGTGCAAAAGGGAAGTCGAGGGGTCACACAAACCAGAACCTGAAATTTTTGACTGCAGTCAGTGCTAACGACACCATCTCCTTCGCCTCTTTAGACTTCATCATTCATTCATCATTTAACAGAATCTATAACTGAGTTCATAGGTTACAATAAACTGTGATCCATTAGAGTCTGCGCTCCAAAAGGGTAAAACCAATTTTCTTCCTGAGCCATGTAATTACATAAATCTTATGCAGTTTCAAACTTTGGAGATTTGATACTCATCACCCAGTAATGATTGATCACGTTAGGAATGTTCAGTCGGTTGAAGCAGGTTTGTTGCTGTCTCTACCACCATGCCCAACACCGCCCTCTCCAGTACCCTGTTGATTCCTTCCTATATGTGAACATTGTCTTAAAATTACAGGACAACTGAATCTCTACCATGCTATGAGGCATTCTAAAACAAAGTTGGCATTTTGTAGAAGTGTTCATGTCACAGATTTGTTATGAACAAGGAAGTAATCATCAGTGAAATATTCCAGTAGCCTCCTTTTGCTGATTGGAAATTGAACAAGATTTCCTCCATATATTAATTCAGCCCTTCGTGCTGATTGCTCCATTTCATCACCTTCTTTAGCGGCAATAGCAAGAAGTGGTAGGGGATTTTGGATCAGCAATAAGATGGCAAATTTCAGAAGTAGCAAGATATGATCTTAGCAGGCTGAGAAAGAGGCATCTAAACATCTTTTATCTATGAGAGAGTTTTGAGAGAGATTGGTTTTTTTTTTTTTTTTTTTTTTTTTTTTTTTTTTTTTTTGGGGGGGGGGGGGGGGGGGGGGGGACTTTTCAGAAAGAATGGATTGAGAGGGAGAAAAGGAAAGAGAGAAGGGCAATTTGGTCATAAAACTAATTTGCGTGCACAACACTTGTTAACATGGCCCACAACTAACAGCTTATTGACAGAAGTTACCAGTCGGACCCATTTTAAGATTTGATCAAACCAGGTACCTTTCTTGCAATTTACCGTGTTTTACCCCATGAATTTATGTTAGTGCCTCTACAATTTGGCAATGATTGACCTTTATTGTGCACAAAAACATTAAGGCTATAAAAAGAAAAATTGGTGAAACAAATTGAAGAAATTGAGAAAGAGACAGCATTAACCCTAGATGGATGTGCCACGTTTTTTTATAGAGAAAATAAGAAAATTTTACAGATAAGTCCCTAACACTTCTAATATTCCCCCTAAAGTCAGAGTCAGAGTTTAGATATAAATCATGTCCAGCTTGTTACACATAGTCGAAGAAGGCTTTCAAAATAAAACTTTTGTAAATATACCCCACAGCTGAGCCCCAGAAATAACATAGGACGTGACAATCCGCTTGGCCATAACCATATCACGAATGAAGTGAAAGTCAACCTCAATATGCTTCGTCCTCTCATGAAACACTGGATGGTTTGCGATATATATAGCAGCCTGATTATCACAATACATCACTATAGACTAAGAAGAAACCAATCCCATCTATGATCATAAGGGCGGATCCAAATCAACTCGCATGTTGTGCGAGCCATTACTCGATATTCAATCTCAGCACTAGAGCGAGCAACCACTATCTCTTAATGCGCCAAGTGACTATGTTATCACCCACAAATGTACAGTATCCACTAATCAATCTACGATCACTAGGGTCACCAGCCCAGTCAACATCAGAATTAACCTACATAGATATGAGAAGAAGATCGATAAAATAAGCCTCTACTAGGTGCCCTTGAGATACCATAGGATACGACAAGCAGCATCCTAGTAAAGCTAATGAGAAGTGTGCATATGTCATCTCAACAGTCCAGGAACAAATATAATATCTGGCCTAGTGACTTCAAGTGGATAAGCTTCTCAATAAATCTGTGATATATGCCCAAATTCTCTAGAGCCTCACCTAGATTCAAATCAAATCGAACAGCAGAATCCATCAACATATCAACCGGTCGAGAACCCAACATATCCGATTCAGTCAATAAATCTGTGAGATACTTCCGTTGAGACAAGAGAGATACCCTGTGAAGAGTGAGCGACATCTATCCCAATTAAGTAGCGATGGTTTCCAAAATCCTTCATATGAAAATGAGTGCTCAAATACTCCTTGAGGGCAGTAATACCATGTGAATCATTATCAGATATCACAATATCATCCCCATATATTGCCACAACAATACTACTCGCAGAGGAGTGCCAGACAAACAGAGATGATCAGATACACAACGTTTCAGACCATACTAAGCGACAATGGTGCTGAAGTTGTCAAATCAAGCATTAGGTGACTACTTCAGCTCATAAATAGCCTCCTTGAGTCGACACTCTCGAAGGCTCTCTCTGAGTCTCATATCCAGGTGGCTTAACCATATAGACTTCCTCATGTAAATCGCTATGTAAGAATGCATTCTTAATGTCCAACTGATATAATGACAACTGTTTGACCACCGCCACAAAAAACAGAATGCACACAGAGTGAAGGCGTGTCACAAGAGAGAGTCTTAAAATAATCAGTCCCAAAAGTCTAAGTATAGCCCTTAGCAACCAGGCAAGCTTTCAGCCATTTCTACTCGTCCATCAAGAAAAAACATCACAGCATAAACCCACCGATAACCAACAACCTGCTTCCCAAGAGACGGAGTAGTTAAGTTCCAAGTCTGATTACGATGCAAACTGCGAAGCAGCAATTTTTCTTATCCATAGCTTTCTTTCACCTAGGATTTAGTAAAATCTCGTGATAGGAGGTTAGTAGTGATATAGAGGAAAAGACAAAAGCAAAAACATAACATGTAGCAAAAAGATGAGGAAAAGACACAAAACTAGCAATGAAATGTTAATAGTGCAAAACCGGGTACCTTTACGAAGAGCTATGGAAAGCTCAAAGGCAAGAACATCAATCGTAGGATGTGGTGGAGGAACGAGTGGAGGCTCTGTAGTCAGCTTCGATTGGCGTTGATAAACCTTTAGGGGTGGTGAGGCTACAATGTCAAAGTCAGCCAGTATCAAAAGAGGTACAGATTGTGAAGTATCAGGGGAAGAGGATTTTGGTGAAAATATGGTGTATTTTCAAAAAATATAACATCTACACAAACCACATAATTCCTAGTTATAGGATTCCAACATCGATACCCTTTTGGTGTACGAGAATATCCTAAAAACACACATTTTACTGCCAAGGATCTAACTTATCATTACCTTTTTCTAATATGTGTACAGAACACAAACAAACAAATACATATGTTGTAAGGTCAAAAAATGTCTTTATAAAGAGTAGAAAACGGTGTTATCATGTAAAATAGAATAAGTAACACGATTTATAAGAAAACAAGCATTAAAAGTACATCACCTCAAAAATTCTTAGGAACATGCATGTGTATCATAATTGTACGTGTTACATCAAGGTGTCGATTTTTGCGTTCAACAACACCGTTCTGTTGTGGTGTGTGAGCATAAGAAGTTTGGTGAGTAATACCGAAGGAAGCGCAATACTCTTGAAAAGCAGATTGCATGCACTCTAAGGCATTATTAGAACGTATTATTTTTTATTGAAAAACCAAATTGATTCAGGACTTTTTTGTGAAACAATTTAAATAGATAGAACCTCTAAGCGATCTTTCATTAAAAAAACCATGTCATACGTGAAAAGTCATCAATAAAAGTTACAAAATATAAATGAACTTGAAACAGATTTAATTTAAGTAGGTCCCCAAATATCAGTATGAATAACTTCAAAAGGAAAATTACATTGCTTATTTTCCAAAAAAACAAAAGTGGACCTAAAATGTTTTCCTAGTTGACTAGATGCACATTCTAACTTAGATAAGGTTCTAGTTAAAAAAAAACTTGTTTATTGATTTTAGAAATGGACCTAACCGAAGATGCCACTGAAAAAGGTGATTCTGACATAGTAACCACAATACCCATAGATTGTTTATCGTCACACTGAAGGTCGTGGAGTTTATCACGCTCGTCCCTCCCACCAACCATCTTCTTTGTCTAGAGGTCCTTAAACACACAAGAGGTAGCAGACAAAGTAACTGAGCAATTCAAGGTTTTGGTTAATCGACTAAGTGATAAAAGATTAAAAGGTACACAGCGAATGTGATGAATATTAGATAAAGAGAGAGACAATGTGGGTGAATTATGCCAATGACATTAACAAACTTTGAACTACCATCAACAAAAGTAACAGAAGATGTAGTACTCGGGGGTTAAATGTGGAAAATAATATGAATTTACCAGTAAGGTCAAAGGTGTGCAGATGCTCCAGAGTCAATGACCCAAGAGGTGAAAGTGAAGCTGTCTAAACAAGTGATACCTGTGTGAGCTAGAGTGGCTACATCAAAGATCGTGGTAGACTGCATCTTATTTAGCATGGAATCATACTATTCTCGGCTGAGAAGTATATGACCCTTAACAATGGTAGGACCGGTGAAAGATCCTTGTGGAGCAGGAGATGCCAGAATACTCAGAGACCCAGTGTTGTCAAACATATACACAAATGAAGATGAAGAGGATGAGGCTCAGACTGGCTTGAAGTGAAACTCCCAGCATCGATCCATAGTGTGGTTGGTCCGCCGGCAATGAGTACAACGTGACTCACCACGACCAAGACCACAAGAGCCACCACATCCATGAGGCTATAAGCCACAGCCTCTAGTGGAACTACCACAACCAACAGAAGAATAGAAGGCTCAAGTCTTTGAAGATGGAGCCGTAGTAGAGCCTGCAGAGATAGTAAAAATCTCTTTTGCCTAAGAGATACGAGAGAAAATTCTGAATAGATGGGATACCACTCTCTCCGATCTAAAACAATCTACGAAGCGGCTGCAGCGTAGAACTAAGTCGCTAAGTCCAGATAGAAACTTGTAGACATACTGATGTGAAACTTGTGTTCATGCATGTATGAAAATTAACAACAAAACACTCAATCACGCTTCACCAACGTGAAATGATCGCTGGTTGGAAAAGATTAAAACTAATAAAACGGGTGTAACAAAATAACTGACGCAGACAAATCAATTCAATCGAGAATCAACTAAACATAATATATTATGCAGTAAAAGATTTTACGATTAATATTAAAGCTACAGAATACATATAAGTAGATGCGCACAATCTCACGTTTGTGAACAATAGTTAAATCGATAAACAAAACTCAGAGATTAAAATATCAGACTCTAAATAACTGATTTGAATAAGAAATGTATCTACTGAGGATTAGGTGTGACATTAATGCCCTTGTGATGATTGCAGATATGTAGAGCTCGCTTCCACGAATCCAACGCTTCGAATGATGAGCTATTTGAACTCCGGATGAGTAAGATATGAACTCTGAATGAGTAAGATATGGTCTAACCAAAAAAACTTGCTCGTGCAAAATATCTGCTTGTGCACTGGAGCAGGCGGGTTGTACTGTAGCTGGCGGCGGTACTCGAACAGTTAGGGAATTTTGAAGGATTTTTTCTTTTAAGAATTTTTTTCTAGAGTTTTTTTCTTTGTAGAGAAACAAGAAAATTTTGTGGAGAGGTAGAAATAACTTAAGAATTAGGTTTAAGATTAAAAAGAGGGATAGAGAGAGTGGATAAACAATTAGGACTTCACACTCTTATTGGAGCTAGTTAGGGTTTTACACTCTAAACTAGGATATTCTCGGGCTTTCCATCCCTAAGAGAAAATTTTGGGAGATCTCAAAACTCATACAAATTTGAAGAATTTTCATAATTTCATTGTCTTATTGTTTGATACAATAGGCCTTTAAATAGGCTTCTACAAAATTGAATACAACTCAAACTAAAACTCTTAATCAAAATAGAATCACTTCAAAATAAAAAAAACTAAACTCCTAATAAAAATACAACTCCAAATAAAGAAACTTAAAATAAAGAAACTAAAATTACACAGACTTCTATTACTACTGGGAAACTGAAACATGGCATCTTCTCTACCGGTAAAACACGTGCCATACACGTGGCTTAATATCCGCATCATTCTCCCCGTGTTGGATAGAACTCGACTCCGTCGAGTTAGAAATAAAAGTGCTTTCATACTGCTTCAAAATTTCATAATCAATCTTCAGCAGTTCACTTCGGTCTAGCCATGTATCATCAATTGGTACTTTTTCTTTCCAAACCAGATATTTTCGGATCCCACCGTGAGTGGTGACAATTTTATCATATATTGATCAACTTGACATGTTGTATAGAACAAAATATCTGATAGTGGTGAAATGAAAGGACTCTCGAAAATAGGCTCATAGAAAGGCTCATCAACAAGTTGAATAATATTTATAAGGCCTTTGCAATCCACTAAACAGTCAATATTGAAAGTAGAACCGAATCCATTAGGAAAAACTATAACATAAATATTATCGTTCAATTTCATAAAGATTTGAAATGAATTAGAATTACAAGCATGCAACTTTTGAACAGCATCACCAATATTAAAAATATTTAATCTATTCCTATCATCAACTCATATCCTATGGTTAGCATCGTTTTGTGCAATTTTATCACTGATCTCCGAGGTTTGTTCTTGCATGTGTGATACAAAAGATGATGCAGACTCAATAATTAGATAATGATCGGCTATGAGAATAAAGTGTATGGAGAATTTCGATTTAGTACTTAACATAGGTCATAAGAGAAAAAGAAATGGTGTCGGCAGTAAATGAGGAAGGGATTCGTGACCACAACAGGTAATGACAGTCGGAGTTGGTAGTATAGGAGGGAGAGAAGATGGTGTTGGCAGTAAAATCGGAAAACACTGAACTCCTTAATCATGAGTGACTTTTAGAGAGACAGTGCTATTAGGCTTAGGGATTTCAATGAAAACTATATCAGTGATGGCAATCTTAAATGGACTTAGACAGTTGGCAGCGACATGCCCATAATCTTGGCATTTAGAGCATTTAGTTGTGGGACTAATTTTGAAAAAGTTTCTCTGTGTTCTTACTTTTATTGCTATCAGACTTTTTTTGACTTCTTGACTGTAGAAATCACACAAGAAACACTACTTTTAAATTTTAGTTGAAAGAATTCTTGATTCAGAGTAGGTTATCAATTTTAGTCATGATATCAAGTGTTGGTTGAGACTCCTTGGTTTGGTTCGAGGGAGTGAATTCATGGTTCAAAGTCGCGGTCTCAGCCGCTAAATCGGCCAGCACTGAGACGATCGATCTCGGTGAATCAGACTCGGACTATACGCGCAAAATGCTACATAGAAAGCTCAAAAAAATTATGAAAAATCATGAAAAATCTTTAAAAAATGTAGACATGAATATTCATGCATCACATATCCAAAACATATCACCTAGCACACAAAACATAACGTAAAAGCATAAATACACGCGTCGTCGGTAGAAACCTATCAAAATATATGCATAATATAATAAATTGCACAAAATAATTCATATGTACCTGCTAATGTAGTCATTTTCATATTGAATTGCGAATGACATAAAATCATCATTATCATCCCCACGATAAGTATACAAACCAGGCATATAATTTCCATAAGAATAATAATATGTTTGTGGTGAGATCTTGTAGGCTGAGATGATTGGCTAAAGGATCCAAGCATCAGAGTAATATGGTGGTCGGGATTGTGCAATATCGCTCCATGGTGATAATACCCAAAACCTCGATATTCAGCGTTGCTAATAGAATATTCACCAGTGCTAGAATAATTAGAACTAGAATGTTGTCCGAATGTCAATCCAACCCCTGTAAATGGCCTTCAAAACTATGATAACTATGTGAGTAGTTATCATGTCCACTCGAATAATCATCACTAGAACTCAAATCAACCAACCAATCCAAATGCCTACGCTGTTGCGAAATCCCTAGTCAGCCACCATGATCTGTATCTTGTGTGGCATAATACTCTGAATCCTAGCACCACCTTGTTGGCTTCCATTAAAAACATGAGTCTCTTCATCATTACCGCCATTACCGTCACTGTTATCATCACCACCACCATCACTTCCATCACCGCCGTCATCACCACCGCCATCACCATTGTCATTGCCATCACTGCAACTTTTGTCACTACAATGAATACCTTCATCCAACCAACGTAAGTCATCTGGCGGTATTATCGGTTGTTCCCTCTCCCGAATCTAGTCATCCAATATATCATCTTTTGAAAATATTGTTCAAATCAATTGGGTTGTAATAATCATCAGTGTCACTTTGGCATATCAAGTTTCTTACTCGCAACCGCATATTGTAATGCTTAAACACTAAGTTATGCAACTTTTTTCATTGTCATCTGGTTGCGCAGTTCTGTATGAATCAGCGACCAAGTGCTCCAATTTCTTTCACAACTTGATGAAGAATATGTTTGGCTTAAAATTTTGATGGCTATTTTCTGCAAATTAGGAGCTTCTTCGCCATAGTTAATCTACCAATCAGTTAGAAGAGATTGTTGCACTGCTTTTCTAGTCAGTGAGCTTCCAAATTCTCCAACTCCATCCATATAATTTTATCTGCGAGAATCCACATCATAAGTGTTAATATTTGTAAAACATTATGTGGCTAGATTCTAGAAAAAATAAATTATTAGATAGCTTACCTCATTAATGGCTCTTGCTTGTTTATTCAAATCTGGCTCCAATCTTTTAATGACCTCTTTTAATCTAATTCTCACCTTTGGATGTGTAGAGAAGTTTTTTGAATATTAGAGTATTAGATTTAAAAAATATGTTGCATTAATGTAAACACATGATTGTTATAATATAAATGTTTTAATTTTTGTTTCGTTAAATATGAATTATAAGTAGGCAAATGAATTACCAACAGCATGCAAGTGTCTATGAAATTGTCCCCTTTTATCAATGATATCCAATACTCTTGATGCCTTTATAGCCAATTTTGCTCTATTCATAGCCTCATAGATAATAGATAATATAGGTTTCTTGTCCTGATCCACTATCTTCAAGACTCTAACAAGAGAATTCATAATGTTTTAGACTTCTCTTGCCTTCCAGAACCGATCAGTCAAAATGAGATTAGAAATCTTATCTTTCATACTTCTACTCCTTTCCTTGTTGAATTCACGTCATTCGGTTATTGTACACATTCTTTTCAAATCTTACTCATAGCGAATAAGGCTCTCAATAGAAATAAACTTAGTGGCAAACCGCGTTATACCTGGTCTCAATAAATCTCCATCTCTGGTAAATAGCTTCATTAAATTTACTACTTTGAGGCTATTGTAAATGAATGATATGATAGATCTAATGTCTCCTTGACTGATTTCATCGAGCCAATATCTTTAAGCATCAAATCAATACAATGTGCTGCACAGGGAGACCAAAACAAATGACTTCTCTTCTTCATCAACAAATGACCAGCTGCTTTAAAACTTGCCTCATTATCTGTGACAACATACACGATATTTTCTTCACCTACTTCATCAACAACTTTACCCATTAGAGAGAATATATAATCAACAGTCTTCGAGATATTAATAGTATCAGCAAAAGTATGATAGATCATACTTCTATCACAATAAATTAAGAAATATTAATAGGCTTTCTATTCTGGGAACTCCAGCCATCACACATGATCGTGCAACCATACTATGGTCATTTTGCTTTTATTGAAGCAATACATACTTCAGTTTCTTTCATTTCCTCATTTAAATAAAGATTGTCAATCTGGTACCCTGTAGGGCCTTTTATACCTCGGCTTGCCTCCACAATAGTATTAATCATGGCTTGGTAGTAAGGACCAATATCAGCTGCATTGAATAGTATTGCATTGTAGTGGAAGAATTTCACCATAAATTTTTTAACTTATTTAATATTCTCAGTTGAAAATATGCTTTTGATTGATCTCTGTTTCATTGGAAACATGTAATGATCAATACCACGAGCTGGAATTTCAGCTTCTTTAGTGGTAAAACTTCAACGCAATCCACGCTTGATCCCTGATCCTGAAAGCTGCGAACTACTGCCACCAATATCTCTTATATGACCTGCCGATCTCCAAGCTATTTCACGACTTTCTTTTACAACTTGCTTTAATTGTCTTCTTTCAAACCACCTTCTTCAATTTCATTTTCAGAATCTTCATCAGACATATCATAAAAATCTTTCTTACTTAAATATTTCATAAGTCGCTCTTTTTTGAATTTTATGGCCGCTCTTTCTTTGCTACCTTCATAAAGATGTCTCAATATTTGAGACACTTCTTTTGGTACTCGCAATTATCTTTCCACCTGAAGGGGTACATGTGCTATGTGCTACTTCAATCTAGTGATACCACTATGAACTTGTTTCCCACTACACTTCACAAGTTTTCTACTTCCACCAACAGGGGTACCATGTTCCCATCCAATATTGTGTTAATTTGGAGCCAAGCAGAAAATTAAAAAAATTATATGTTAAATTATATTAAAACTAAAATTAACTAAATCACATCATACTACTTAAAATAAATTAAATTTACTATATATTATGTTTACTAAATTAAATAAAATTACTAAATTACCTAAATTTTACTTAATTTAAATTAATTTACCTAACTTCAATAAAATTACTAAATTACCTAACTTAAAAAAATCACTAAATTAAATTAAGCTAACTTAATTAAACTAAACTAATTTAAACTAAATTAAACTAAATTAAATTAAAAACCTGTTAAATAGAGAGACTGAGGGAAGATGGGGAGAGGGGCAGAGGGGGGAGAGACGGAGAGGGAGAGAGATGGAGAGAAAGGAGAGAGAGCTGGGGGAAAGAGAGGACAGAGGGGGACAGAGACGGAGAGAGATGAGAGAGGGACAAAGGGAAGGAGAGATGGAGAGAGGACAGAGACTGAGGGAGAAAAAGGACAGACAGACTGAGGGAGTGAGGGAGTGATAGGAAAGAGGGAAAAAAGGACAGAGGAATAGAGCGAGAGGGGACAGAGAACTGACAGAGAGAGGACAGAGAGAGAGAGGAGAGGAGAGAGAGGGAGTGATCAGAGAGGGAAAGAAAGGTACCTGGAGCTGGAGCAGTGGACAGTGATCGGCGAGCGACGAAGCACCGGGAGCGGCGAAGGCGATCAGCGAGGAGCGGCGCTTGACGGAGGCATTGTTTTAAATATCGGCCGATATACCGGTATATCGGCTGATATACCGGTATATCGGCCGAGATACCGGTATTTTATCCAAAACGATACAATAAGTGTAAAAATTTATCGTATATCGTTTTGGACCGATATGGGCCGATATATCGTCACGCGGCCGATATATCGGCCGATATCCGAGATGAAATATCCGATATATCGGCCAATATAGTTACTTATTTTGATAATAATTATTATTATTTACTTGATAGATCGTTTATTTTATTCTATGTTCATTATGATATTTCAATGATGTTTTATATGATGTTTAGATAATAACTTATTTCTTTTAATAATGTGTTATATGTATTTACTATTGATATATCAACCGGTATTTAGTACCATATCGCGATATATCACCCGGTATCCGGTATCCAGTATATAATTTTGCCGACCGGTATATCACCGATATCCGATATTAAAAACACTGGACGGAGGAGAGGTAATTTTTCTCTTTTCTTCCCCCTTTATAGCGAGGCATCACGGGCGAACAGCTGCGCCCCCGGGATCGGCCTCGAATCGGACGCAAATCGGCCTTCACTCGGCCGAATCGAAGCTCACCGAGTCTGATACGACTCGGCCGAGTCTTCGAACACTGAGTGAATTTGGCCGATGGGGATGAAAGTGTATTTGACCTATTGGGTTGAACAGATGGGGGAGATTTAAACTCAGAAATATGGTGGTATATACTTGGTTTCTAGCTCTTCTTTCATCCTATCCCATGTTTCAATCGATCGTTGACCAAGAAGTACTTGCTTATTTACGAAATCGGTCGAGTATTGATTAGCGTGTCCAGTCAGTTTTATCGTAGCGAACCTGACTATCTCAGCTTCAGAAAGTAGGTACCGGATGAAATACATGTTCATACTTTGTAGTCAATTTAAAAGAATTTGAGGATCCCTCAAATAACCAGAATAATGTAGACGACTATCAAAAGTTGGTATATCCATAGTGGTGGTTTGAGGATTCTTATAAGCAATTTTAGACTAGATTTTTTGGGGTTTTAGGTTTTGGATTTTTTTTGTTTGGTTTAAAAAAATCTGTTTCCTAAAATTGTCAAATCAGTCAAACCCCAATTTTACCAGTCCAATTGATCAGGTCAGCATAACACAGGTGAGAGGTTTTTCGCAGTTGGCGTTCTTTAATTATAGAACCACATTGAGTATTCTTCCTTGGTTATACACCAATCGTACAGAATTTCAAAAAAAGGCTTACCTTTCAATGTTTCCTAATTTTTATTTTATTTTTTGACAAAAAATTAAACTAAATGCGTTAAAGAAAATAAACGTAAACTAATTATGCAAATCCTACCTAACCATGCTCTGATACCAAACTGATGTGAAATGTGTATGCGTGTATGAAAGTCAGTAACAAAACACTTAATCACGCTTCACCAACATGAAACGATTGTTGGTAAGAAAAGATTAAAACTAATAAAGCGGATAGGTGTATCAAAATAATAGACGCAGACAAATCCAATTCAATCAAAAATCAACTAAAGATAATATATTATGCGGTAAAAGGATTTATAATCAATATTAAAGCTACTAAATTACAGGTAAGTAGATTCGCACAATCTCACGTTTGTAACAATTAAATCGATAAAAAAACTCAAAGATTAAAATATCAGACTCATAACTGATTTGAATAAGAAACGTACCTGCTAAAGATCAGGTGTGACCTCATTGTCCTTGTGATGATTGTAATTATGTAGAGCTCGCTTTCATGAATCCAACGTTTCAAACGATGCGTGATTTGAGCTCCGGATGAGTAAGATATGAACTCCAGATGAGTAAGATATAATCCAAATAAAGAAGCTTGTTCGTGCACTGTAGCAGGCGAGTTATACTGTAGCATACGAGTGGTACTGTAGTTGGCGATGGTACTGTAGCAGTTGGAGAATTTTGATGGATTTTTTTCTTTTGAGGATATTTTTCTAGGTTTTTGTTCTTTGTAAAGAAAGAAGAGAAATTTGTGGAGAGGTAGAGATAACTTTAGAATTAAGGTTTAAGATTAGAAATAGGGATAGATAAAGGGGATAGACAATTAGAGTTTCACACTCTAAATATGGCTAATTAGGGTTTCACACTCCAAACAAGAATATCCTGGGGCTTCCCACCACTAAGAGAGAAATTTGGGAGATCTCAAAACGCATACAAATTTGAGGAATTTTCATAACTTCATTGTCTTATTTTTTTGATACAAGAGGCCTTTGTATAGGCCTTTACAAAATTGAATATAATTCAAACTAAAACTCCTAATCATAATAGAATTACAAACTTCAAAATAAAGAAACTAAACTCTTAATAAAAATATAACTCCAAATAAAGAAACTCAAAATAAAGAAACTAAAATTACATAAACTTCTATTTCTACTGGGAAACGGGAACAAGGTATCTTCTCCACCGGTGAAACATTTACCATACACGTAGCTTGGTGTCCGCATCACAGATAACTCCCCATGTTGTCGCCTAGCACTCTCTAAATCAGTAGTGAGAGGATAATATTAGTTCAGCTCATCAATCATGCCTCGAAACTGACTATAGTACTCTAGCTATAGTACTCTGCTACGAATTTGTCACCTTGACAAAGGCTAAATAGCTCATCATACACCTTAAACACCCGAGAGGCGTTATTCTCCAAATAATAAGTAGCACGAGCAGCATCTCAAATCACCTTAGGAGAAACATAAAGTCAGCAAAAACATACTGTTCCATGCTATTCCAGAGCCAAGCCATAACCATGGAGTTATCACTCTCTCTCTTCTTCAGTAGTCTCCAGGGATTTTGCATCAGAAAAGGAAGGTTTCTCTGAAGTGATAAATTTCTGCTTCCTCCTTGCAGTAAGGTACACGATAACACATTGTGCCCACAAGAGATGGTTCTTCCTATTCAACTTGGAAGTAGTAATCTGGATCCCAATCGGATCACGACCATCCTTGTACTCAGCCATAAATGCACAATATATAGAATACCAGATAGCATGATGGCAGTAGTCAGAATCAGGTAAATAAATTGTGAATAGTAGGAATGAGGTTACCACACAGCCTGCAAGATATATCAGATCAACAGTAGAGATGCGAGTAGTGGAAATGAGAATCAATGGTTGCCGCAGAAATCAATGGTTGCAGCAGAGACTATAAAGCATATAAGCATAAGTAAGAAGATCACGAACAGAGCAAAGAATCCTTCAACAGTGCACCTGAGAGCATAATAATGGGCTGCCACAGTAGTAGAGAGTAAAAACAGGGCACAACAACAGCTATAGAGGGCAGAGGAGACGTAGAGTCACCAGAGAGGTTCTGCACAGGCGTAGAAGTGGCTGGCAGTTGATGTTGACAGCAGAAAAGCCATTAACAGGGGGCAGCAGATGTCCGATAAGAATAGCAGAGAGTCGATTAGGTCAGAGGAAGGCATGGAAAGTCTCGGTAAAAACAGAGCAGTGCATAGATGATGTCGGTGACCTTTCTCAAGGACCGAGAAGTTGTAGACAGTCACAGATGAGGAAAGAGAGGGCTTTGACAACAAGAGAGACCTTCATCGAAGGCAAAGAAGATAGCAGAGTTTGTTGTCGAGGTCAGATCATGGCAGGATATCCTCACCAAAGACAGATCCTGGTTTTCTGGATCATCGGCGAGAGTAGGTGCAGCAGCAGAAGGCGGCAGCGGACTACCAAGACAGCAGCAGAGAGCGACGACTAGGTCCGCCGAGGACAGAGGAGGTGGCTGAGAAGTAAGATGAAGAGAGAAGAGGTGGCGGCGAGATCAGAGGAAGAGGAAGGAGATGGCAGCGAGGTTAGGGGAAGGAGTTGGCAGCGATGTGTTTTATTGCAGCAGAGCGAGAGAACGAGACATGTATAGTGGAAGGAATCTCACAATTCATAATCGTGTTGCTCTGATACCATGAAGAAGTTGAGAAAGAGACGGCATTAATCCTAGATGGGTGTGCCAGGTTTTTATACAAACAAAATAAAGGGAATTTTACAGATAAGACCCAAACACTTCTAATACAATAATTCCCAAATCGAACTCTTTAATCAAATATTCGAATTGTGGATTTGTAATATCATCCCCCAAAACAAAAATTCCAAACTAGAGAATTCGAATAGTCAATGGACTTGAATACTTAAATTAAATTGGAAGAGCACTTTAATTAAATAATTTGCAAAGTATTCGCATATTGAAGTAAATCAAAACACAAATATATTTTAGTACTTAAAGTAAATTCAAATTCAAAGATTATAAACAAATTCAAAAAGGAATAAGTATTCAATTTGATTCCAACACTATTCACCACCACCCCCTCCTCCTTGGTTCCATAACCCCCACCCACCACTCTTAAGGGTTTTGGGAAGAAAGGGGGAAAGGAAACATGGGTGATATTTTAGTCAATTAGGGCGTATTTGAATCTCACGCATTGAGAAAGAAATCCAGCAAGTGAAAAATAGGAAGCTTGACCTCAAGGAAAGGCTTGCCCCCTCTAGATATTCAATATTATAAACGGTCACATGCGCTCTCCAAGAACAAACTATAGCTCTCAAAGGAAGGAAGAGAGGCCTAATGGAAGAGCAGGCACTAATCATGCAAGATCCCATTCTCGGTGGACCAAGAGGATTAAACTGAACGTTAGTCCTTCAATTAAAGATTTAAAATAACTAAAAGAATTTGGGGGCCATATAAAAAATACAACGAATTTTTGGAGGATGCACCAAAATAAGCAAGATATTTGGAGATTATACGAGAAAAATCCTAATTAAACTTAAATAGGGACAAAGTGACATTGATGGACAACAAAAAATATTAGTATTTACTAATTATTTACTCGGATGATGGCTCAATAGAAGATAAGGTAGCTAAGAAGCCTATAGTTATAACATGATAAAAACAAAGAAAAAAACTAAAGGTCGAACCAGTTGCTTAATTTGGTCTTGGAATAGTACATAATTCAAAAGTTATGAAATGGGAATGGGAAAAAATTGTCATGAGGATAGTCAAAAGAACATAACTACTACAGATGAGATTAAGAAACTCCAAATAGAGACCTGGATGGAACTCGTGATCCATACATAATGGATTCAGATCCCACTAAGAAATACAAATAGATATCATAATTTAAATATGAAATAAAAAAGTAGCTCTCCTCTTCTCCATTTTATTTCCTGCTTTCTCTGTTCAGCTCACATATACATTCACAAATGCTTCACATGTACAATCACACAATCAATAAAATAGAGTTTTTAGCAAATTATTAAGTTTTCTGAAAACTACACATTTCCTTCACCATTTGCATGTTTCATACTTCACCTCATCATTTGGGTTATTTTGCACAAATACCCTTATGTCAGCTAATTCTTATCTTAACTAAAACTTGAATTAACAATAAATAGCAACCTAAATTAATAGGTTTAACTTTTATCATTTCCGAGATAAAATATTGTCACTTGTGGTACATTTACTTCTATAGAGATGTCTTTTAGAATCCACACGCGCGCGCAGAGAGAGAGAGAGAGAGAGAGAGAGAGAGAGAGAGAGAGAGAAGAGAGAGAGGACATGAATATAGGAAACAAGTTTCTTTTAGCTTAGCCATACGAACTGGCGTGCATGTAACCTCACTTGTAGTTTACCTAATTTGGCAATTGGCAATGCAAATAAACATACATCCTCTAACATTACACTCCATTCTCATTTTAAAACATGACCTAGATATAATAAGTGGCTTGAAGTACTATGAAAAGGGGCACAAATGAAACAGAATGCAGTTTTTGCCTGAATTTTCAAGTTAATGAAACAATTGTTCAAACATTCGAACGGATACAAAGACTATCATTTTGACATTTTTAAGTTAATTGAAGACTCACATCATCAAACAACTGAAAAACGAATGCATAACAGAAAAAGTGATTGAGAAGATTGTAGTGCTCAGTTTTAACCGATACTGATAAGAAGCAACAAATTAAAAGTACAATGACATTAAAGGATGCATTTTATACCCCGACTTTAGAGAAAATATATATTATATATGGGTTAAGTGTTCCTAGTGTGTCTCTTTAGATAAGTATACAGGGAGACGACCTAAAATCTCACCATGGACCATCTCTAGGGATGATGCACTCCAGTTATTTTCATCTAGATGTCCTAGAATTATTGTATATAAAAAATGATACTTTTTAATCATGCATCAAATAGTTACAAATTGAATGGTTTTTCAATAATATAACAAATGACATCATTTGATCGATGGTTAAAATAAGTTCAAATTACAGGGTTTCTATATATAAGTATTTTAGGACGTGAAAATCATGATGAAGGGAATAGATTGTTCATAGGAATGGTCCATGGTTAGATTTTAGACCATCTCCCTACATAGTTGTACAAGGAAATATACTAGGAACACTTTACCCTATATATATTGTCACTTGTCAGTAAATTTACTATAGACATGTCTTTTATAATCCAGACGAGAACTTGAACCAAAATGTATGCAGTATTTGCATGGTTTTTCACAAATCTCGACAAAGAGAAACGTATGCAGACTGCCATCAATATTGTGGATTTATAGAATTAATCATTAGAATATTTGTTGCTGCGAATAATCATCGGTGAACATCAAGTATTAGGAACAAATATGATATAATATAACAACAATAACTGACACTTTAGAGCAAAAGTAGATGATTTATATTATCATTATGGGTAAAGTTACTATTATAGAGATGTCTTTTAGGGGTGTTATTCAACTGGGATTCTTAGGTGGGACTAGAACATTTTGTGAAATTTCATTTTGGGAGTGTTATTGATTTGGGACATTTTGTGAGATTTCATGCTGAGGATGTTATTCGTTAATCGCGTTGAGATTGGGAGTCGACTCTCAAGAATCCTAATTTTTGTCCCACTAAATATAGTTCCACCCACCAAAATCCACAAATTGTCCTAAGAAAAAAATGTGGGGCTAAAAGTTGTCCTTGGGCTCTCTCCTCTCCCTCTCACATGATCATGACTTGTTAACTCTCTTTCCCGCAAATAATTGTTTTTAACTAAACATGCTCATGACTAATTATTTGTTTCAATTACTAATTTAAAAACATTAATTATTTTTTATAATGTTTAATTATTTGGCTATTGAACACTAGTCATTTTCTTAAATCAATTATAGACATGATTTGTTTGGTAATATTTAAGTATGAAATTTAGTTATTTAGAAACTTTTAATAATAATTGTGATCACTAATTATTTTAATAATATTTAAATATGAACATTAGGTAGTTGATTAAGATAGAACAATAAGTTAAAAAGAATATTAAAATAGTTAATAATAATCAATATGATATAATTTTATCTGAATTCAAATCCCATATTTGTCCCAAACCACAACCTCAGAAAATTTGTCCCAGTCCCAAAAATTATCTTAATAAGGGTGTAATCAACTGGCATTCTTGGGTGGGATTGGGATATTTGTCTCACTGGAACAATTTCTGGGACATTTCTAGGACTGAGATTGGAATTGTCTGACATTGTAGGATTCCGTAACAAATTTGGGATTTGAATTGGGACAAATTATATTATATGATTTATTAATAACTATTTTAATATTCATTTTAACTTAATGGTCTATCTTAATTAACTACTTAACGTTCATATTTAAATTTTATAAAATAATTAATGACCATAGTTAATTATTAAAATTCTTAAATAACTAAATTTCATAATTAAATAATATAAAACAACTTATGTCTAATAGTAAATTAAGAGAAAAAAATTAACTAGCGTTCAATAGCCAAATAATTAATGACTTAAATAATAATTAAAATACATATCAGTCATGAACATGTTTAGTTAAAAACAATTATTTGTAGGATAGGGTTAATGGGTCATGAGCATGAGCGTGAGAGAGAATCAGGAAAATTTTCAGCCTCATCTTTTCTCTTAGGACAAATTTGTGAGGTTTCAGTTCGATGGATGAAACTATATATAGTGTGACATAAATTGGGATTCTTGAAAGTCTAGTCCTAACCGCAGTCATAGTAACCAATAACGCTCTCAAAATCAATGCTTACAACATGTCCCAAAGCAATAACACTCCTAAAATAAAATCCTATGTAATGTCCCAGTCCCCCCAAGAATCCCAGTTGAATAACACCCCGCATTGAGACAAATGTCCCAATCCCACTCAAGAATCCCACTTGAATAACACCTTTTAGAATCCAGACCAATACTTGGAACAGAAGTATATGCCCTATTTGCATGAAAAATCTTGACAAAGAGCTATGTATGAAGATTGCACCTGTATTATGATTTTATAATATTAATTATTAGAATAACGTTGTTGTGAATATTCATTAGGTAAGAGTTAGGAACATATATGATGGCATATATCAACAACAATAACTCACTTTTGGAGGAAAAAAATATGTGATTCATATTGTCACCGTTAGTAAAAATTTATGATTGTGGAGATGTCTTTTAGAATTCAGACCAGCACTTGGAACAGAAATGTAAATCCTATTTGCATGGTTTTTCAAAAATCTCAACAATCACCTACCTGTGCAAACCCGCCATTGTACTAGTACATCACTATCAGCGGTGGAAAACCGACCAACGGCGGCGAGGAAAGGAAGAGGGGGATGAATTTGGAGGGAGGGGATGGGGGAGAGAGAGGGTGCTGAGGAGGAAGGAAGGAAGGAGGAGAAGAAGGGGGAGGGGAGACAGGAGGCCTGCCGTGGCGAAAAAGGAGCGACGGCTACGGCAACGGCAAGCAATGGCGACAACGACGAAGGCGCTACTCTCTCTCTCCCCCTCTCGATCTCTCGCGTGAAATAAAGACGGATAGACAAGAGGGACAAAGTATGTGAAGGAGTCACGGGAGAAAATCTCGCTTCGCTTGGTTTTGATTAATCATTAGAATAATATTGTTGTGAAAAAATGATTAGGTTAAAATCAAGAGTTAGGAACATACATGATAAAGTATATTAACAACAGTTACAACAGCTGACACCAAGGTAGTAAGGAAAATAACCATAAATGACAAACATTTAAGAGAATGTCTCTCATAAAGAATAGATCATCAAATAATACTCAAAGCCAAGCTAATGAGTTAAATGCCATAGATGATAACAATTTAGAGCATCTCATGAAGCGATAATTGATGATTGAGACACGTTGAATCATAACATGTACGCGCTGCTTTCCTCAGGTCATTGCACGCCAAAGTACTAAGTCAGGCTGTGTTTGCATAAAATATCAAGTACAACAGAAAATCAAATTAAATAATATTCATCAGAGATGAAGACATCACATCATAACCCACACAGGATGGCTGTAAATTTACACTGAAATTAAAGCAATGATCTCTTTTTCAACAGCCTACTAACTATGAATTGAGATATGGAGCCCAACATTTTACCTGAACGGTCAGAAGCTATGACATCTTGATCATACACTATTTCACTCTCTCTTTCTGAACAAGTTTTCTGCACAAAGTTAAGGCTATTGGCCAGAACCTATGGTATGTGTAACTCAGTTAGATGTCAACTTCATCAAACTAAGATAAGTGTATAAAAACTTCAATAAAGAGGAAACGAGGAAGAAAGCAAAATAAGGGAAAGTAAAATCATAATGGTAAGTGCAGCAGTTGAAATTTTGGGGGGAAAAAGACAAGAAAGAAAAAACTGCAACTAGCAATCCAGAAGACCTATGTAAAGATTATCAATTATGTCAATGCCATGTCAAAGCACGCAACGAAATCAAAGGGAAAAAATAACAAAGAAACTAACAGTGCAACAAAACATCCGTATAAGAATTTCAATTATGCTGACAAGATTTTGGCATGTCACATCTATGCAGAGCTTTTTCGGGACAGACACAACCAGGGCCGCTGGCCATAAAGCCATCACCATGAGGTTAAGATGTTATATCAAAGAAATGAAGTACATCGAAGGAGGATATTGGAGAATGATGGAACAGATGAATGACATGGGTACCAAAGTATAGAAGTTCTTTCAAGAGGTCAACAGATTAAATCACACACCATAAAAATTAAGAGAATTTCATAGGCAACGAGTTGTAAGAATCAGAATATGGAGCACTATAAAGTCCAAGAACAAAAGGTAAGTATCACAAAGATGAAAAATCTTGACGCAAAAATGCACTAACGTATAGAATGTTGTTAGCAATAAACGCAGAGGAGAAGCTTGATAGTTGCATCAGATATTTTGGTGGCAAGGCTATATACTGCAGAGATATCATGTTACTTCCATAGTATGAAAAGTAAGTACAAGAAATATAGAATTTAAAAGGAGAGGGAAATGTGTGAAAGCACTTGAGGATTGTTAAGAAGGCTGTGAAAAACTTGATCTGGTGAGTGGAGAAGAACTTGTATATTTCTAGGACCAAATGGGAGAGGATTCTCAAACTAATCAAAGAAAATTGTTATTGGATAGGGCTCGTTGTTTATAATCATTATCACGGAATATAACAAGTAAAATCCAAGAAAACATGCGTTAACTAGAAGCAGTTATTCTAGAACAAGATAATAAAAAAATCAGATTTAGGAGAATGAATTTTGATATATGATGATACTTTCATAATCCAACAATTTCTGAGAAGTGGACTTATGCAGGTAATACGAACCGAAATTCACAAATATTACTGAAGCACTTTACTAATATTTTGACTGTCTTCTATGTTGAATTGTAAATTGTTACTTAGATTGCTTTTACTTTCCTCCCATGCAAAAAGTGTTTACCTCATATTGATCATGCCTTTTCTCAATAAGAAAACTAAGAACATCTATGGGTATCATAGATTACTATAATGTTTCTTAGAATTAGAATTTTCCCTTGGACTACTTGTATCCAGTTGTTAAATTTTAAAAGTTGTGTTGGGCTAGCATTTCTGTAGCCTATAGAAGCCTGGAGCTACAATATTAACACTCAAGAATTTTCAACAGACGCGTCAACAAAAACATATTTGTAAATAATATTTTCTCTTGTGCAGAGCATTCATGTCCCTCCAACCTCACAATCATCCACGACATGCCGAAACTCTATCCCTATCTTTCTAGCTACTAGCCAAGCCCCTGACACTAGAAAGATGCCACATGAGCACCAACAGTAAGGCCATGGATGCTAGAGAGTAGAGACAACATCTTTCGTCCCTAAATGCCACCTTAACTCTCCCAAAGTACTCAACTGCTCTGATCATTGAGGATGCTGCACAGAGTCATCCTCAATTCATACAAAGGATTAGGAATGAGCAAATTGATAAACTGACATGCTAGTGCAAGCCCAAGAAACCTGTTGGGCCGGTGATCTATGAAGCATGGAGACATATACGGGTACAATACGATACGAACAAGGGAATACATCTAGTTTTGAAAAACTAAGACATGGGCATGGCACGGGTACAAATCATATAACAAATATTATTTTTATATACTTGTGTTTCTGTGTGGGCCCAATACATAAATACATGTGTAATATAGTAATGCACAGATAAGAATGTGATAAAAATATGACTTCACATGCATATAAGTATACAATAATAATTAAAATATACTTATCTATGTACCTTAATAAAATATTCATTATCTGTAACATAACTATATAAAGCTACAACAGTTAAAAGAACACATGATGTTACAAAATAGTTATGAGTCATATAAAATCAGTCACTATGTGCAATATTCTTATTGAGAAACTAGATTGATCATATAAATGCAACGCATGTACAACCATACAAGTAATAGAGCTGTAAACTCTTCATTCAAATTAGATCCTTTTTTTTAACTTTATAGTCTAGGTTACATCTCGGACATGTCTCTCATATGTTTAAGATACCTTGCAAATTTTAGGGTACACTACGAAGAGTATCCAACACATAGCAGATTATTCGGGTATCCGAGTATCAAAAAAATATCTGACACCAGTAGGTGTTCTTAGACAAAGTATTTGTGCTACATAGCCAGTGATCAATTGTATTGTTTGGATGCACATCTTGCAAGAAAACACATGAATGGACACATGATGTCTCTGGTTTTATATTTCTTTTAGCAGTAGCTAGCACAAGGTCTCTCGACTCTCTCCAAAGAAAAGCATGAAATAAAAAATGAGAATAGTAACTTTTAACAAGACAATAATCATGAATGGACACATGATGTCTCTGATTTTATATTCTTTTAGTAGCGGTTAGCACAAGGTCTCTCGACTCTCTCCAAAGAAAAGCATGAAATAAAAAATGAGAATAATAACTTTTAACAAGACAATAATTCAAACCTGAATATGAATCTGAGCGTCTTCAACTGTCTTTTGAGATTTAGCTTCAATTGTCCGTGGTAATGCATCTCCAGTAAGTTGTCCAGTAACATAGACAAAGTCGCTTTCCTTTAAGTGGCAAGCAGCAATTTGGGCCAGATCGCCTTGAAAAATTATTGGAATGCTGGAAATTTTCAAATTAACAATTCCAGAGAGGTTAGATTAGACAAAAATTACTTTCTGAAATGATTTTTTTAAGGAGAAACAAATTATAATCCAGAAAGTTAGATTAGCTAGAAACTACTCCAAATTATATTTAAAGGAAAGAGAAATAGAGTTGTATTTTAAGAATATGATAACGTCTATCAATAAACAAAAAGAACTAAGAGCTTTGCTAGCAATAAAAGTTCACACCAACAGACCTGAAAATTGCTTAATGTGTCGAGAAAATTAAATGAGAAGAAAATGTAAATCACCTAGAGGGGGGGTGAATAGGTGATAATGCTAATCTAGAAACTAAATGCGCTAAATGCAGAAGCTTAAAACAATTTTGCAACACGCTTAATACAACACACAAGCGTAGCCGAATTCCCCGTGAAGGGCTCTGGACTAACTCCTCTTGATTCCCCTAGATATGGGTTGAGGTGCTATATGAAGCTCTTGTGGTTAAGTACAAGTGAGGCACACACAAACAAGCCAAGCATATAAGGATGAACAATATGAAATAATGCAAGGAACAAATGCAAGCAATAAGAATGATATGAAATGAATGATACTATGCACAATATAAAGAGAGAGAGGGTTAAGAGGCAATGGATCAAACGCAAACACAAAGATATGTTTCGAGGTTCGAGCCCCTAGCTCTACGTCCTCGCCTTCACCGAGAAGGATTTTCAATCCACTATCTCCCACAGAGGGAACCTCCACCGAGGAGGATTTGTTACAACAATAGGAGTACCGAACTCTCTCTCAAACACCGCCTCACAACCGAGGGGTAGGCCCGTAGCCAAAACAACAACCAATCACCTCTACCGAAGAGGGATATACAAACCAACTCCACCTCACAATAGAGGGAGCAAACACAAATCTCCACCTCTACCAAAGAGGGAGCAAACACCAACCCAATACAACAACCTCAACCTCTACCAAAGAGGGAGCAACTCAAGAAATCAAGGGTTTACAATTTGGTGGTATCTTTCAACCACAAACCACTTTCCTTTTTCCACAAACAGAGGATCCTGATAGAATAGGATAGAAGATAAGCTCAAGTGTGGAAAACTAGTGTTTTGATCAAAGAAAATCTCTTGAGAAAAATACCAAATGAATATAGATTTTAGATCAAGAAACAATTCCCAAAAACCTATTTTCTTTGAAAATAACAAAACACTTTAAAAACAATCAAGATTGATCTTTTGGCTCTTTAAAACACTTTTGAAAACTTCTTTTAAAACCAGAGATTAGGGAAAAATTAGCTCAGAAAATCTTCGTCAAAACCCCCAAGCAATGGGGTATTTATAGCCCCAAAACAAAACTAGCCGTTAGGCTGATCTGTCAGCCTGACAGGCTTGCGGTCGACTGGCCCGGTCGACCGCCAATGGTCAGAAATATGACCGTTGGGGCTATCCAGTCAACCGTCCCGCCGACCGCCCAGATACAGAGAGCAGACTTTTCTGCTCCGGTAGACCGCTCGGTCGACCGCCCAGATACAGAGAGCAAGGCTCTCTGATCCGGTCGGCCGACCTGTCGACCGGCCCACTGTGCCATCAGACGTGCACAGGTCTGTGCACATCGGTCGACCGCCCGGTCGACCGGCACGGCCTGTCAGCACAGTTCTGGGTCAGAAACTGGGTCAGAAAAACATGTTAAAACACTTTTATCTCTTCTAAAAATATCATAAAAATTGTTTTAACATTTTATATTGAAACACAAACTTGTGATAAAAATTTCAAAACAATATAAAACATTTGGAATCATTTTTGTGTCTTGCAAATTTTATCAAAAACCAAAACTAGTATTTTATCAAACTTGGATTTTTCACTACATGAATAGGATAGTCAAAATAAGTTTGTTTAAGATATGAAGCATATATGTATATCGAACACATCTAATATACATAAAAACCATTTAAACTTGTTTTGATCAACTATTCATGAAAACCAAATCCAAAACATAAAACTTGTGTGTTGTGCACTTGAGCATATCAACTATTCTTATCTTTTCACATGGATTTAAAACACACTAAACTAAACTAGGATACCTAAGTCTTCTTGACGATCTTCCATCTTCAAGTCGACTCGATCCCAAACGTGATCCACCGAGTGCAAAGGTATGATCTTGACGCTCGGGCACTGGAATCACCATATGAAGGCTTCCAAACTCATCTTGTTGAAGCAATCACCAACTAATATCTTGCTAAATGATCTGAAACTAAAATCACAAGATTATTAGTAAACATAACTACATGAGTTAATCATCATCAAAACTAGAGAGGAAGGCCTCCGGGCCAACAATCTCCCCTTTTTGATGATGACAAAACTCATGGAGTTATATATGCATGGATTAAAGTTAAGCTTCAAGGAAGCTCCCCCTTAACTCATGCATAAACAAATAAACATAAATATGCAATGAATATTAAACATGGAACATGCATAGATATGCATAAACAATAAAAGGCTCTAGATACCAATGAAATGTTCAAAAACAAAACATGCTCTAGATACCAATTAAAATTAAACTAAATTAAACTTAATATATGCAAAAACATAAACATGCATATATAAAACACAATCAAACTCAAAATCTTTCTCTCCCTTTTTGTCAATCATCAACAAAGAGGTAAAAACCAAAACAAAACAAAATCTTCTCCCCCTTTTTAATACAAAGAAACAATCATCAATAAGGGGTAAAAGCAAAACCAAATCAATAAATTTTTCTCCCCCTTTTTGTTCGAAACAAAGAATCAACAAAGGGTTAATAAAAACAATGTTCTCCCCTTTTTTTTCTAAAACAAAACAAAACCAAATAAGGGTGACAATCAATTAAGGTACCAATTGAAAATATGTCAAGGTAGCATTTTGATACCAATTGAAAGTAAACATAGGTTAAATGGTATATGCTATATACATTCATGAAGAGGAAGATGTGAAGCTTCCCTACATAGATACATTACATGAAGGAGGGATGACAAGCCCTAATTCACATAACGTACACTATGCAATGCATAAAAGGAGATGTGAAGCTCCCCCTACACACGTGTACCACATAAAGAAGAGATTGTCAAGCTCTTCAATACAAGATCACTCATCATGAATCTATATGTAGAAGAGATGTTAAGCTCTCCTTGCATATAGGCAATACAAATCAAAACTTTTGAATATTTTCTTTAAACAAAATTTTAAGATACCAATTTTAAAACATTCAAATAAACATCTTGATATCAAAAGAGAGTATTTTTCTTTTTAAGTATATGATATCAATTTAAAATTTTATTTTCTATCATAAAGCAAGGGAGTGGAAATACAAATACCAATTGTAAATATGAAAATCAAATTTTCTCCCCCTTATGAAATACCAACAAAAACAATGCGTAAACTTGAAATGAGATACCAATTGAAAAGCAATTGAAAACTAATCAATTGAAACAAAATTGAAGCTTAAGCTTAGCATAAATACAAACATATATATGTATGAAAAATAGATACCAATTGAAATTGATATTCTTGGAATTGAAGGCATACATACATACAAACATATATGAGTATACAAGAAAGGTCAAAATTGATATCAATTGAAAAAATCCAATGAAACCAATTGAAACAACAATAATATCAAATATATATCTCATATTATCTACCACCCATTCATGTTCAAGTTAAAATGATTTTCACTATAAAGCATACATGAGCATGACCTCCCATCCAACCGCCCTTGGAATGTAGGGGTTTTCAAAAATAGATTTGAAAATAAGCTTTGTTTGAAAAACTCTACCATATGAAGAATATCGCAACTAGTTATATGAAAATTTTGTAAACTAGTACGAAATCCTTCAAGTAAGGAAAAAACAAAATTGTTTTCATAAACATGAAATTCACAAAATAGTCAACACTCATAATCAATTAGGCATAAATATGACTCATGAAAACAAACACATGAGTAAACAAGAAATGTGAGTGTACAAATACAATGTGAAGATCAAAATCATGAAAATTGACATTCAAGCTCAAAATTCCTTTAAACATGAAAACTTAAAAATCATCAAAACTATTTAATCTTCAAGGTATATGTATGTCTTAATACAAACTAAAGTATACATACATATCTAAAACACAACGAGTCCACAAAGATATATGCATGAAGGCACGTGGCTCAAAAGGATGTATATGTATAAACAATAATTTGGATAAAATGGAATATACATGAAGTTAAACATATAAACATAAAACACGAAACAAATCCAAAAATGGGAATACAAGTTTAAAATGCATGAATCATCAAAACTAGACTATACTAACACATCTAATGGGTTCAAATAAGCATTCAAGCTCAAACATATATAGATTTATTTGTGGCCCACTATATGTACAATATATACCTAGTCTTAATGAAAACTAACATCTAAACATGTAATCAAATCATTAGGCATAAAACAAGATGTAAATCAACATGAAAAACATAAACATGATTATTATGTAAATTCACATGTTATTAAAGCTATGATAAACATGATAGCTAAACAAAGGTGAGAACACAAAATAATAGTCCATATTAAACATGGGTGTCTCAAATACTATACACGTATGTCAAAGGTCTAATGAACATGGTATTTACATGATAATCACTAAACAATAAAACATGCTATAAATAATGAAATGGAAGGCATGTAAACAATAATTAGGAGTTAGAGACCGTTACCAAAACCTATGAGGCAACTCTCCATGTCTCCAAAACAAGGTGGTCCTCTCCACCAAACATCCCTTGAAAGTGATGCATCCAAAGTGTTTCCTTTAAGTGCGGAACGCATTCACTCTAAGGTACCGCTACTCTCACGTCATGCGAGAGCCCACACCTACATCATAAACAAGAGGGGTGGTCTTTGGTACCCACAACTTTTTGGGTCCATGGGGGTTAGTACCTTCTCTAACCCAAACAAAATTCTTTGCTAAATTTACATCATGTAATCTATCAAAGCAAAATTTAGTAAGGTGGCCCTTACGTCCACAATGTGTACAAGTGTACACATGAGCATACATGTGATGGGTGTGTCCGTGAGTGGGGCATGTGTATGCCGTGGAGGGTGTGCATGAAAAGATGGAACTTGTTTCTTTCGAAACAAAGTTTCCAAACGTGTATGGCCCACAACACATTTGCTCAAAGTGGAGCCCAAACAATCAACACTCTTCTTCAACAAATTTATATTATCATTTTTAATTATAGAAGAAGTGGAGCATGCAAGGGGTGATCTAGGTGAAACTACCCTAGCATGGCAAACATGAGAATCAATCTTATTTTGCAAAACATCATTTTTCTTTAAACAATCATTTAAATCATTTGAAATAGAAATTATTTTATTTTTCAAAGCAACATTCTCTTTTAAAACAAAATCAATTTTTGAAGACAAGTTTCATTTTTCTTCAAAATATTTCCATAATCATTTT
>JAVJIF010025003.1:0-68762 GCA_038442645.1 Agave tequilana | reverse complement strand
CTTTGAAAAATTTGATTCCGAAATTATTTTGAAATTTTGGAAATTTGATGGGGTAAAATTTTTAATAAAAATCATAAATGCATACTCTTTTTAGTGGGTTGTATCATGGAGGTTTCTGGTGGGTTCCTTCGGACTCCACGCAATAATGATTGGGCCGCCTTTCGTGGACCAATCAGACCGCCACCGGAACCACCACCTTGAGTTATAATTTTCCTTCCCTCTCTATTTGTTTCATGCATACATATATCACGATGCATGAGGACAATGCATGAGATAGTGTGGCGGAGGGTTTACTAACATAGAGTTTTTAGATTTTCTTTCTTTTACACTTCTTTTAGGATACTTTTAGAAATCTTCCTTTGTATAAAATTTTTCTCTTTCTTAAAAAACTTTTTGAAATTAGAGATAAAGTTTTGATCTATTTTAAGAAAATTAAGATGATCTTAGAAATTAAGAAAGCCTTAATTATGACATCTTAAACCTAGTTGAAATAATAGATCTTGTTTGAAATTATAGGCTAAGTAAGAAAAATTGGAGAGATATTTTTATCTTGAATTTTTTGCCTTAGATAGTATGCACATCGCACTTACACAATTTTTGGGATGGAAACAAAGACCTAAAAATGCTATAAAGCAAAAATAAATAAAAAGAAATATATATATATATATATAAATAAAACATCACTTATTAAGCTGGATAATTATGCCCAAGAAGCATGATTATTCACGCCTAATGGTGGTAAAGGAAATAAATAATCCCCTTTAGTTTTTGTGGTCCTTTTTTACTCGAGCCTTAAACCCGGGATGTTTTCTCATCTGGTGCCCTAGGACCATCTGGTTTGGGAGTCATCGGTTATAGGCTCGCTACATGGGTGAACTAGAAAGCCTAAACTAAGGGAAGAAAAAAAAAAGAAAAAGAAAATAAATATATATAAATAAATGGCTTGATGGTTGGAGTTGAAGTCCCAGAAATCTTCACTATCACAAAGTGCATATTATCTAGGTATTATGAAAGATAAAATATTCAATCCAATTTTGAAGTCTTACCTTAATTGAAGACAAGATCTTGAATGGAGACTAAGTTAAGGAAGATTGATTTGTGGTGGACTTATGATCTTAGATTACTTATATTTTTGCAAAAATATTTCATAAACTTGTCTCTCTTTCAAAATGTGTTTTCAAAATACTAACATTTGTCTTCTTTCTTTATGGATTTTGTGGGTGCAATCCGCTGAAAACCTCAGGAGACAACACTCCTCCTCTAGGGTAACCTAGAGGTTTAACGGCTTGTTGCACACGCTCAGTGCAATCGCGTTACCTGTGAAAGTGGTGTAATAACATTTGTAGCATAGTTTTCTTTTCTTGTTTTGCTCGGGACGAGCAAAAGAATAAGTGTGGGGGTGTGATTAGTCTACAATTCTGCATTATTATGTCGCATTCTCTCACAATTTTAATGAATAAATAGTCGTCTAAATCGTGTTTTGGTCTTAATTGCAGGTAGATCCAAAGTCCAAGGGCAAAGAGAGAATAAGAGCCTAATTCATCCCAATTTATGGTAATTAATCCCGAATTACTTGGAGGCCAAGCAAAGGATTTTCTAGAACATGCATTGAACCTAGACTCCTGAGCGTCAGACAAATAGTCGGGCGAAAATACCAGAAATTGGATATATCTGGAAGCAGATAGAAGCCAGACGGAGCTCCTGACGAAATCCAGAGATTTAATTCTCTGGAATTGCCGAGATCCGCGGCAAACTTGGAGAAAACGCGGCAATCCTGTGGAGCCACGCGTCGATTTTCGACGCGTGGCCCCGTCTCGTCTTCTGGATCCTTCTGAGCCCTATAAATAGCCCTGCAGAGAGCCAGAGCGCAAGCAGTTTTCGTTTTTTAGGAGTAGGTGCAGATTTTAGTGTAGTGTAGTGAGTGTTCTTCATTTCTTGTATTTTCTTTTCTTTTTAGATCATTGTAGTAGGGTGAGTGATTCATAGAGAGAGAGAGATTGAGAGGGATTGATGTAATAGAGAGTGACACTCTATGTAAAGGTGCCTCCTTTCTCCTCCATTGTAATCTCCTTCACCTTCTAACATGATTTCTTGCTAGTTTTTCTTCTCATGGCAATCTAACTACTAACCACTAACCATCTAACCACTTACTTGATAATCCACATGAATCGGGTTGCCTCTACAAGGCCTTGTTCTTGCAAGAGCCATTGATGGCCAAAGATGATGGGTTCTAACATCTAACTTGCTAACTTGCTAACCAAGCTAACTCTCTTTTATTTCATGCTCTTTTATTTCATGCTAGTAGTGTAATGAGTGATGCTTGTATTAGCTTGTTCTTGTGCAATGTTTTGATTGTTATGAACCATCCATGAGCCATGCTTTGTATCGTCTCTTGGAGCCAAGGATTGTGATGGCCGAGGATCAAAATGTGAGGCAACTATCTCGAAGAGGTTAGCATGGTTAGTGGAGTATTTAGTAGTTAGTAACCATGAGTTTTCTTTTAGCTTGTTTTAGAAATCTATTTCCAAAATTCTTTTTATCATCTTCATCGTTGTTTTCACCGTTTTCTTTGTTCACATTTGTTCCATCTCCGTTTCTAATCGCTTTCAAATCATTTCTCTTTTTTTTTCTTATCGACGTTTTCATCGCCTTCTTCACCTACCACATTCTGGATTTCTTTCTCATTTTCTTTTCATTTTCTTTTTAATTCTTTCAACAAAGAAGAAGTGTTAACAACTGACGTGAATAGAGACTGTTAATGCTTTTTATCGCCTCCCTTCCCTGTGGATTCGACCCGTTAAGCCAATGCTATAACGGAAATATCGAGGGTACATTAGCACATTCGAGCTTTTCATCGATTTTACATAAACACGTTTTTTGAGTGCTAGTTTCCACCCGATCAACGATCCAAATAGCTTGACTCCATCCAAGTTCTAGATGCGATCTTGACGCACGAGCTCTTAAATCCACATGTGTTAGCTCCAAAACTCCTTTGTTGAAGCTAGACATCTACTAAGATCTTGATAGAAAATCTGAAACTATATAATATAAGATCATTAGTACTATAACTAATTGAGTTAATCATCATCAAAACTAAAGTGATGGGCCTTTTGGCCAACAATTTTCCTTCATCATGATTTAAGGAAGGACATTTCACATAAAGACCACCACTAAACGATCGATCCAACTATAACCATTGAAACTACAGAATGAAGATATATTTGCAATCCATCAACTACAAATTATGAAATATCATCGAGGTGGCATATGAAAAATCAAGTACCAACTATGACGCATATGGACGGTCGAACAAAAAAAAAATCTATCAACCTTGATACAATGATGATGAACGCTATATTTTGTGCACTAAATAAGGAGGAGTTCAACTGTGTGTCAACAAACACATCAACACATTAAATTTAGCAAACACTATAGGTAACACACGAAGGCACAAGCAAAGTTAAAGAATCTAAAATTTCTATTCTTATGCACAAGTTCAAACTATTTAAGATGAAAGAGAATGAACCATCACAAAGATGATTAATCGATTCACTGACATCATGACTCTCTTGTAACCTTAGAAAGGAGTAAACTCAGTGGAGAAAGTAAGAAAGGCTCTTCAAGCACTCACATCCGATTAGAAAAAGAAGACACCACCATAGAAGAAGCCAACGATCTATCAATGCTTACACTAGAGAACCACGTCGGAAAATTGATGGCTTATGAAGTCCAACTAGAAGATCAAAAAAAGGATGAACAATAATAACAACCAAAAAAGAAAGCATTTACCTTCAAAGCATATCAGATACGGAAGATTCAAATGACGAAGAAGACGATATTGCAATAATTTTAAGAAAATTCAAAAAATTCTTGAGACAAAGTATGTTCAGAAGAATAAAAATACTGATGATACTCTTTTATGTTTAAAGTGTAATAAATCGGGCACATGAAGAAAGATTGTCCACTACTAAAGCCCAAAGTCAAATTCAACAAAGTTAAGAATTTCAAGAAGAAGAAGAAGGCTTTCAGGCTACTTGGATGATAGTGATTCATTATCTTCGAAAGAAGAAGAAGTAACCCAAACAGCGAATATGCGCTTCATGGCCCAAAAGATGAGGTACAAGAATTTTTAAATTATGATGAATTATTGTATGCCGTCAATGAATTATTTCTTGAATTCAAAAACGAAGAAAATGAAAAACAAGTTTGTGAAAAAAATGATATTTTCATTGAAGAAAATTCTTCTCTTAAATCAGAAACATCTTCTTTGAATTCTCGAACATCAGATTTGGAAAAGGATATTTCATCTTTCAAAGGCAAATATGAAGAAATTTTGAAAAATATTTTAAACTTTTATAAAGAAAGAGAATTTGAACAATATTTATATGATCAACGAGTTTCAAATAATAGATTTAATATTAGTTTTACCAAAAATAGTTGATTCTTATACAAGAAAATTTTGCTCAAAAATATGAAAGAAGTATAAATCTTTTAAGAATATTTATTTTGGTAAACCTAAATATAAATATATTTGGATTCCAAAAAATTTGAATGCTCATGATAAGAATGTCTATATTGCATCTTCTATAAAAGATGTTTGTTATTCAAAAGATTTATGTTTTTGTTAACAAAAGGAAACAAATCCGAAATGGATTTGGGTTCCTAAAGGCTAATTTTTCCAGACCCTATTAATTGGGTACCAAATAAATTATATATATCTTTTAAGTACCCTGTAAGGAAGGATGGACTAGATAGTGGTTTTGTGCAGTATCTTAAAGCTGTGTTTCAATATATTTATTTATGTATATTCTTTTTTGTTAATGACAAAAGAGGAGAATTATAGAAGAACTATATAGATTGTATATACAGACTAACGAGCTTTGATGCAGGAGGAGCAATAACTAATTTCTAACGAGCTTTGATGCGGGGGAGCAATAAATAATTTAACATCTCATATTGCCTTTATTTGTCATCATCAAAATGTGAGAGAATGTTGGTTCATGATGAATGATCATGTATCACTCCGTGTTTTAATGATAATAATACACAATGTGTGCTAACACTTTATGCAGTATCCTATGGCTATCACTTATGATCAAGTTTGATCTTGATATCAGAGACTTCCACCAATTTCTACTAGAAGATACAAGATCGAATGAGACAACAAGGTCTTAATTGAGGATATGTATTATTGAAGAACTTGTAATTTTAATTACTTCTAGTAGATATGTTGTAAAATCTTTGCGCGCGCACACACACAACACACCCGATAGTTGACCAATATCCTCTACTAGTTGACCTATACATGCTAGAGGAATCTCAGATTCAGAAAATTAGGTTTAGATAACTCTTTTATAAGTTAGTCGACTAATGACTTGTTTAGTTGACTTATACCCAGGGTAGTCGACTATCATATTGACCCAGTCAATACTAAGCTCATATAGAACATATTCTAAACTTATGTCACTTGATTAGTCGACTAACTCATTTCTCTAGTTGACTACTGAGATCAAATAGAAACTTGTTACGCTCTATCAACATTGATTAGTAGACTAATAAATTTGACTAGTCAGCTAATAGTTCAAACTGTCACTAGACTAGTCAACTAGTAACTTTCACCAGTCGATTAATATGTCTGAACAGACATTTGACTAGTCGACGGATCCCTCTTCTAGTCGACTATCTAGAAGTTTATAGCTACTGTTTTTCTGATCATTTGATACCCATTCCTTCAATCTGACAACTATATTACTTGAATTTTGAATTCTCCAACAACTGTTTTACAATTTTCAAATCACCTATAAATAGAGGTCTCTCCTCTCACTTGGATATACAATTCAATTCATGGTTCTTAACTCCAAACTCTGAAATTCTATCAAGAAATCTGAATTCTCTCTTCCATTGCCTATTTCCTCACCCAATTCCTAGTCTTGTGAAGAAATCCTGAGAGATATAGTATAAGTTATATGTAGATACACTTTTACAATCACTACAAGGCTCATAGAAACTTTTGTATTTGTTGTAAAGGAAGGTCTTCTCAGTGTAAAGAAGAGGTGTACATATTGGCAGGTCATTTGTCAATTGGTGTACATATATAAATTTTGTAGGATTCAAAATCAAGATAAGAAAAATCTTAAGTAGGCTAGCTTGGGGACTGAATGTAGGTCAAGAGGACTGAATCAGGATAAAATATTTGTGTTTGTGTTTGTGATTGCATTTCTGATTTTATTTCTGTGGTTGTTAATTTCTTTTCAAGTTACTAACATTTCTCGTTAAGATTATTTTAAACACTATTCACCCCCTCTAGTGATCTAATTGTCATATATAGGATCCTGCATCTTGGCGTAATAGCTATATCCACTCTGATCAGGAGTTAGTTTTTGAATCCGATTTGAATTCTGATTGGTTTTTTTTCCTTTCATGTAATTAGGTTTTCTAGTTAGAGTAGTATTCCTTTTTATTTGCACGTATAGGCCATTATATCTTTATTTTTAGAATTCAACTTTTATTTAACTTATATTCCTTTTTATTTTCCTATAAAACCTTCGTGCGAACTCAGTCGTGGGTCAATACTTGGATGATCCGAATTGTTCATCATGATCTATATACTCTAAATAGGCGACCAAAGAAAAATCATATGATTCAGAACCTTTTTACTCATGCATTAAGTGAATATATATTATATTAGCCATAGAATAAAGATGTAATTTAATGTATATGTAAAAAGGTTCAGAATTGTGTGAATTTTCTTTGATAGCCTTATTAGAGTATGTAAATCAAGATGAACGGTTCGGATCATTTACAGAGTGGTCCTCAATGAAGTTCGCACGAAGCTTTTGGTGACACCAGTTCTCACTAGATAAATTCTCTCTCTACATACACACACATATCTAGAGAGAGAGACTTGTGTCCTTCCAAAAGGATTTGAACCAGAATTCTTCCAACTCAAATACAACCCTCTAACATTCAAATACAAGATCCACTCTGTTGAAGTTGATGTATATTATTTCAAGTATCTATAAATCAAAAATCAAGTGTTTTTAAGACTTTTTACTCATCCATGAACCGGCACAAAATGGATGGCCGAAGTAGTGAGTTGGTAAGTCTGTCTTTAGGCATACAAATTCTCGATCCGGCCATTTGATTATGATCTAAATATTTAAAAACCTCCCACAAACCAATTTTTGCTAGGTTTTAAATGTTCTACACCATTAACTAACCAAACTCACTATTTAAGTCATCTGTTTTTTCCGTAGTTGATGCATGGGCAAAAAGTATTCAAAACACTTAATTTTTTATTTATGTATACTTGAAATAATATAGATCAACTTCAACGGAGTGAATCTTATATTCGAATATCGGAGGGTGAATTTGAGTCGGAAGGATCCGGGCACAAATCCTTTTAGAAGAACACAAGTCTCTCTCTCTCTCTATGTGTCTATATATATATATATATATATATATATATATATATATATATATATTGTAATGTCCCTAATCTAAACTACTGTATTTTATTTTTCTAAAGTATTTATTTTGATTTACTAATTTTTATTAACTTAATTTATTAATTTTTCATGTGATCATTATTATTAAATATGCAAATTATTTTTGAGATAGTAAATGGTAATTTGGCATTTTATATTTACCATTATGACTTGTTAGTATTTTAATTACTAACTAGTAATGTTACCATTACTATGGTTATTATTATTTATGAATAATATTATTAGCGTCATTATAATTTATTTATTTATTTTAATATTAGTACTAGTATTAGTGGTGGTAGTAATTGTTAATTATTATTTCTATTATTTTTACTATTATTACTGTTATAATTGTTACTATTATTTATTATTATTAGTATGGTCATGTAATGTTATTGGCATTATTATTAATAATAATTTGATTAATTAATGTTGTTGTTAATGTTAGTACTATTATTATTTTTGTAGTAGTATTATTCTTTCCCTTCCCTTGATTCTATACCCATTAACCCGTATCCTTTATCTATGGTCCTACCCATTATCTAATCCATACCCACTTCCATTTCATTGATTTCTAATCCCACCCGTTAACCCATACCCATTTACCCATTTGGATCCAACCCAAAACCCGTTACCCAAACCCAATAACCCATTCTATATATCCCTGAGATTAACCTAGATCCTAACCCTAGTACAAATCTCCTTTTCCCTAAACTGCATAGCCGTCATCTCTTTCCCTCTCCCATTCCCATCTGTTGATCAACAACAGCCCTGCGCCCTTTCTCCTTGGCCTTGCAGCCGGAGCACACCCCTCCCTGTTCTGCCGAGCACAGCAGGCCCCTTGGACCCCATGGGTGGCACCATCCCCCTAATGCCCCGAGCTTTCCTTGGCCATTACAGATCTGCCACGGCAACTCCAGCAGCACCCAGGCCAGTGCCCCCTCCTCCCCTCCTTTGGCCGAGTATCATGGATAGCACATCCCTCTTCTCCCCAGGCCAAGACCCCAACCACTGGAGCACCTCCTTCCCTTGTATACCAGCAGTCCCATCATCAGACCAGCAGGCCGCAACCCCTCTTCGGCAGCGCAGCAGCGCGCCGCAGTAGCAGATCCAGCGCCTCCAGGACTTGCCGAGCGCCCTGGCTGCCCCACTTCAGCCAGCACAGCCGCCCACCTCATCATCATCAGCAGCACAAGCACCACCAGCAGGGCGCAGCTCCCCTGGCCGCAACAACAGCGAGCCCCCTCCCTGCCTCCTTGCGCGCAGCAGCAGCAGCAATGGCAGCACGCGCCCCTGCGCACTGCCTCCTCCCTTGCTATGTACATCTCCAACCCATCTCCTCTTCACAGCTAGAGCACCCCCTTTTTACGCGGCAGCACAGCCGCAGCGCCAACAACAGCCGTCATCGGAGATCGCCCCGGCAGCCCCTCCAATATGAGTGTCTCCATTTCCCTCTCTATTCATTTAACAGTACATGTGTGTTTACATTAATTGCTATCATAATAAATTATGTGGGGTGCATATGTACATGTATTTGTGTGAGTTCTCAATTCTCACTCTTTTCATTGATGTGGTGTGCGTGCGTTGGTTCGGCTTGTACAGGAGATAAATTGACATACAAGTAATAGTTGGGAATAATATGAATGTGTATATTAATTCATGTGAGTTGATCTCTTCCCCTCTGTGTTTATTATGTGTTTGTTTTAATGTTTACAAGATTGGGAATATGTGTAGGTTCATTTCAATATTAGGTTTGCAGGTCTATTAGTCGACTTTCCCCTTTTGTTAGTCGACTAATAGTCCTATTAGTTGACTTACTATAGCCCTATAGTCGACTAGGTCTCTATTTAGAATAGTTATTGACTCTCTGGTTGTCGACTGTAACCTACCCTAGTCGACTTGCTATTCCCTATAGTCGACTTGTTATATCCTTAGTCGACTAGGTTCCTGTTTAGAAAGTTATGTAGCCTCTGTTGCTGACTAATACTTATATTAGTCGACTTGCCTTCCCTGTTAGTCGACTAGTACCCTTTTATAGTCAACTTATTATACTTGTTAGTCAACTAACCCCTACCCTAGTCGACTTGCTCCTCCCCCCTAGTCGACTAACTTTAGTCTGACTGCTGTTCTTAGATCTTTTATGGATTGAGGACTTTACCCTTGAGTTATGATATTGGCTATAGATGGACGAATATGATTTTAAGGAATAGATATTGGTTGGATTGACCTGACCTGATAGATCTTAGATATATATCTGATATGTTACCGACTTTTGAGACCTTATGTTTGACCTTGATAGAAGTGAGAGTGTGTGATGACTTTGATCAGACTGGGGTGTGGAGATCTGAATAGATGTGTCAGAGCATTGATTATTTCGGTTATTGAGATGTGAATATATTGATGACGTGAGGATCAGAGTAGATTGATATGACGAGAGAACTGGTTATTGATTCATTAAACTTGTGGGTTACTGTACCAGATTACTTTAACATGGATTGATATTGACGGTCATTGAGGGTAGGTTCATGATGACTATTGAGATCGGTTATTGTTATATATAGTACAGGCATATGAGATATTGACCAATTCCAGATGAGACTGACTATTGAGTATTATCTAATTATGTTGTTGTATTGATTCATGTTATTAAAAGTTACTGGGAAAAATATTGTCAGACCATAACATATACATTATTCTATTGTTCTACCGTTTATACGGTAATATTGTTCACATTGTTATTATTACATTGATATTGTTATTGTCACTGTGTCATCCCAGTAATTGAAGTAACATGGATATTGATTGATATAAATGATAATGTAAATTGATTACTTACACTGGGATTGGAAAAATTGATGGAGGAGACAGTGTCTGTATTTTGGGTGGACCTAGGATACAGGTTGCGCAGTCGAGATACGGTTCCACTGCAGGGTTCCGGGGGATGACTGACATCCCGTATTGTTCATATTGTCATTGTTATTGACACATTATTATTGTTATTGTTATTGACTACCTAGCGGTAGGACCTGGTTCAGCGCCAGGTGATTGGGCCGTGGTTCCGGGTATGTACGGAACCCACCTAAAGCATGGACAATGTCTCTTCCACTAATTTCAATAACTTAGGACCCTGATTGACACGTGTAGTAGGCATAGTATGGGATGCGTCTATTACAGGTGGCAATTAGTGCTCGCTGACATAATAAATGATAATGAACTGTTTAATATATTGTGACTGACTATAATCACTTGACTATGTATATGTATACTATGATAGACAAATGATTGTAGCCATGACCAGATTTATATACCCAATTAGTGATATTGCTAGGATACACATCTAGACATCAGTTGATTGTTTACAGTTATTTTACTTGTCTTTTATTTGCACACTTATTTGAAAAACACCTAGAGGGGGGTGAATAGGTGTAAGTGCTAATCTAAGAAACTAAATGCAAACTAAGTGCGCTAAATGCGGAAGCTAATGCAAATTATACACAAACTAATACAATACAACAAGTGTAGCCGAATTCCCCTTGCGAGGCTCTGGACTAACTCCCCTTGATTCCCTTGAAATGGGTTGAGGTGCTATGTGAAGCTCTTGTTGGATGAGTATAAGTTAGGCACACACACACAAGCAATCCAAGCAATATGAAATACACACAATCAAGCCAAGCATATAAGAATGAATTGCAATATAAAAGATGCAAGGCAACACAAGCAATATATAAGATATGTATGCAATGAAAGAATGATGCTTGAATGAAATGATGCTTGGACAAAGTAAAGAGAGTAGAGTTGAGAAAATTGGATCAAACGCTAACACAAAGATTTGTTTCGAGGTTCGAGTACCCAACTCTACATCCCCGCCTACACCACCGTGTAGGATTTCCCAATCCACTATAGGAGTACCGAACTCCTCTCTCAACCTTACAAAGCCACCGAGGCTATACAACCACAATCCACCTCTACCGAAGAAGGATACGGCCCGTAGCCAACAACAAACAATAACAACAATAACCTCTACCGAAGAGGCTCACAACAAACACAATCACCTCTACCAAAGAGGGATCCAAACCAATACCACTCCGATCACCTCTACCGAAGAGGGATTCACAAAAGCAAGGAGGGTTTACAATAAGTGGTTACAAAGACCACAAACACAATCTTTCTTTCTTTTCTCTTTTCTTTTTCACAAAAACAAGATCCTAATAGATTAGGATAGGTGATAGCTCAAGTGTGGAAACAAAGTGTTTTTGGAAACCAGCAACAAAGAAAAACTTCTTGGAAATCACTTGTAAATGATAGAAAATGAAAAACAAAACAATCTCCCAAAACCCTAGCTTTCTTTGATTTTCCAAAAACCAAAAAACAATAAGATGAAATCTTTTTGGCTTAAAAACTCTTTTAAAACTCTTTTAAACACTAGAGAAAGTCTGGAATTTTTAGCTCTAAAAATCTTAGCCAAAACAATGGAGAAATGGGGTATATATAGCCCCTAGGAAAAACTAGCCGTTAGGCTGATGTGGCAGCCTGACAGGCCACCGGTCGACCGGTCCGGTCGACCGCCAACGGTCAGAATTATGACCGTTGGGCAACTGCGGTCGACCGGCCCGGTCGACCCAGAAAACCCGAGAGCAGAGCTCTCAACTCGGTCGACCGTCCCGGTCGACCGTGTCTGTGCCTAACAGACGTGCACGTCTGTGCACGTCGGTCGACCCGAACGGTCGACCGGCCCTTGGTGCGGTCGACCGTCAGGGTCGACCGACCGTCCTGTCAGCACAAAAACAAGGTCAGAAAATTTGGAAAAATATTTTATAAAAATCTTTTAATATTTCTAAAAAATCACCAAAAATATTTTTATCATTTTATATCAAAACTCAACCAAGTGATAAAAATTTAAAGACATGTATCAACATATTCAATTCATTTTTGAGTCTTGCAAATTTTATCAAAAACAAAACTTGTATTTTTGTCAAACTTGATTTTTCCAAAACATGAATAGGATAGTCAAAATAAGTTTTTCTAGCAACTTTAAAGCATGTATGTATATCTAGACCATATCTAATATACATAGGTATAAAGTAAACTTGTTTTGATCTATTATTCATGAAAACCAAGAACCAAATAATGAAACGTGTGTGTTTTGTGCACTTGAGCATATCAACTAAACTAAGCTTTACAAATGGATCTAAAACTCTATCTAAACTAGGATACCTAAGTCTTTGTGTCAACAAGAAGACTTGCTCCAAAACTCCATCCATGGGCTAGGCAATGTGTGATCTTGAAGCTTTGGCCCTGGAATCATCATGAAAAGCTTCTAAACACCTTGTTGAAGCTAATCACCAACTAATATCTTGGTTAATGATCTGAAACTTAAACAACACAAGATTAATAGTAAACATAACTACATGAGTTAATCATCATCAAAACTAGAGTGGAAGGACTTTGGGCCAACAATCTCCCCCTTTTTGATGATGACAAAACTCATGGAGTTATATATGCATGGATTAAAGATAAGCTTCAAGGAAGCTCCCCCTTAACTCATGCATAGGAATAAACAATAAATATATGCAATGAATATTAAACATGAAACATGCATATGCATAAACAATAAATGGTTCTAGATATCAAATGGAATATTCAAAACAAAATAAGCTCTAGATACCAATTACAAAGCAAACTCTATAAATCAATTAAACTTAGTATTCTTGAGATTCTTGAGATTAAAACATAATATATGCATAAACATAAGCATGCATATAAAACTTCATAAATCTTTCTCCCCCTTTTGTCAATCATCAACAAAGGGGTAATCAAAACCATAAATAAAACGAGGGGTAAAAATCTTTCTTCCCTTTATGTCAAACAAAACAATAAAAGACAATGTTCTCCCCCTTTTTGTCTAAAACAAAAACAAAGTCAATAAGGGATGACTTTAAAAACATGATATCAATTGAAAATATGTCAATGAAGCATCTTGATACCAAAAGAAAATAAATAAGGATAATAAGTGTTATATGCTATATACATTCATGAAGAGGAAGACGCTAAGTTAGCTTCCCTACACATATGCATTACATGAAGGAGGGAAGTTAAGCCCTAATTCACATAACACACATTATGTAATGAATAAGAGGAGATGTGAAGCTCCCCCTACACACGTGTACCACATAAAGAAGAGATGTGAAGCTCTTCAATACACAATACACTCAACATGAATCTATATGAAGAGATGTTAAGCTCTCCTTGCATATAAGCAATACAAATCAAAACTTTGAATATTTTCTTTAAACAAAATTTTGGAAATACCAATTGTAATTAAACATAAGTCTTGAATTCTTAAACATGAATCTTGAAACCAAAACAAATTTTGAATTCTTAAATATGATACCAATTGTAAATATTTTACCAATTGAAAAGATTTTACATAGCAACATTGATACCAATTGTAAGAATTGTTCATTTTAAAACATATAAACAAATTTGATGTTGATATCATATGTTTAAATAACACTTTTAATCATAAAGTGTGGGAGTACAAATACCAATTGAAATACAAAATCAAATTTTTCTCCCCCTTTATGGAATACAAACTAAAATATGCATAGTCTTGATGCCAATTTAAAAGTAATCAATTGAAACAAAAGTGAAACTCAAGGTGTTGGGTCATGCTAGAGCTTGAGTAAACAAAAACTAAAATTTGTGATTTTTTTTTTGAACACAAATAAAACATATATGTATGAAAATTTAGATACCAATAGAAATTGATACCATTGAAATTGAAGCATACATACATAAACAAATATATGAGTATACCAAAAATGTCAAAATTGATACTAATTGAAAGAGTTCAATGATACCAATTGAATCAACAATAATAATCAAGTGTATATCTCATATAATCTACCACCCAATCAAGGTTCAAGTTTTAAATGATTTTCAATATAAGACATACATGAACATGATCTCCCATCCAACCTCTCTTGGATGGTAGGGGTTTTCAAAAATTAGATTTGAAAATAAGTTTTGTTTGAAAAACTCTACCAAATGAAGAATACCGTAACTAGTTATAAGAAAAAGTTGTAAACTAGTACGAAATCCTTCAAGCAAGGAATAAAATAAAGTAGTTTTTCATGAAACATGAAATCCACATGATAATCAACACTCTAATTCAATTAAGCATAAATATAACTCATGAAAACAAAACATGAGCAAGCGATAAATGTGAGTGTACAAGAACAATGTGAATATCAATATCATGAAAGATAATCAATAAGCTCATTTATTCCTTAAAACATTGAAAACATGAAAAACCTTCTAAACTATTTAATCTTCAAGGCATATGTATGTCTAATACAAACTTAGGTATACATACATATCCAAAACTCAACGAGTCCACAAAATATATGCATTAAGGCACGTGGCTCAAAAAGGATACTCATGTATAGTCAATAGTTTGGATAAGATGGACATATACATGAAGTTAAATATTGACACAATAAACATGACAATCATGAAAACATGAAAAGCTAAATTTTCATAACAATAATTTTCATTTCAAGGTATATGTATAAATTGTCAATCACAATAAGTATTCATACATATCCCTAAACACATATGAGTCCATAAATATAAATTTGCATGAAAGGCAAATGACTCAAGGGGTATACATGTATATCTTAATGTTTTTGGCAAAATGCACATATACATGAAATGCAAACTCATAACACAAAACAAATTCAAAAATGGGAATACAAGTTTAAAATGTACGAATCATCAAAACTAGACTATACTAGCACATCTAATGGGTTCAAATAAGCGTTCAAGCACAAATATATATATAGATTTATTTGTAACCCACTCTATGTACAAGTATATCACTAGTCTTAATGAAAACTAACATCTAAACATATATTCAAAACATTAAGCATCAAAACAAATATAAAAGTCATCATGATAAAGCTAAAACATGATTACTATGTAAATTCACATGTATTAGATTCATGATGTACATTATAGTTTAAACAAAGGTGAGAACACTAAGTATGGGTTCACATAAGCATGTGTGTCTCAAATACTATACATGTATGTCAAGGACCTAATAAATATGGAATGAACATACTAATCCATAGACATCAAAGACATGCTATAAACAATGAATATTAAAAGCATGTAGACAATAAATGGGAGTAAAGGATTGTTACCAAAACCGAAGAAGCAACTTTCCTTGTCTCCAAAACATGGTGGTCATCTCACCAAATCTTCCCTTGAAAGTGATGCATCCAATTGATTTCCTTTAAGTCCGGAACGCATCCACTCCAAGGTGTCATCACTCTCACGTCATGTGAGAGCCCACACCTACATCAAAAATAATAGGAGGGGTGGTCTTTGGTACCCACATCTTGTTGGGTCCATGGGGGTTAGTCCCTTCCCTAACCCAAACAAATTTCTTTGCTAAATTTGAAACATTTAATCTATCAAAACAAAATTTAGCAAGATGGCATTTTCGGCCACAATGTGTACATGTGTACACATGAGCATACATGTGTTGATGGTGTCCGTGTGGAGCATGTGTATGCCGTGGAGGGTGTGCATGCATAAATGATGGAACTTGTTTCTTTCGAACCAAGGTTTCCAACCGTGTATGGTTCTTAGCACATTGGCTCATGATGGAGCCCAAACAATCCATTTTCTCCTTCAACATATTATATCATTTTTAATCATAGAAGAAGTGGTACATGCATTAGGTAGACTAGATGAAGCTACACTAGCATGGCAAACATGTGCATCAATTTTATTTTGTAAAACAACATTTTTCTTTAAACACATTTCTAAATCTTTAGAAATTGAAGCAACCTTCTCTTTTAAAACAAAATCAACTTTAGATGACATATTTTCATTTTTCTTCAAAAGAGTTTCACAATCATTTTTAGACTTTAAAAATTTATTTTCTTTTAAAGCAAGTTCCAATTGAGATCTCAATGAATCCCTTTCATTATAGACCTCAACCTTTTCTTGCAAAACACAATCAAGTCTAGAATGCAAACACTTATTTTCTTTTTCGATTTCTAGACTTTTCTTTTTCAAAATCTTATATTTTTCAATTAGTTTTTCACAAACAATAGATAGTTCTTCATTCAAAGCATGGGGATCAACAATATCATCACATGAAGAACTAGCATCATAATCACTATCTAGGTGGGATTCCGAATGTACCTCAAGGGAGTCATTCCCTTGGACCATGAAGCATTGTGGATCGGATTCTCCACTAGATTCCTCTTCTTGAATTTGAACTTGAAGCTCCGAGGTGGTGGTGGTTGTCAATTTGTTCCACACTGCAAAGGCGGAATCAAAGTTAGAAACACATAAGAGATAATCTTTAGGAAGAGTGCTTCTAATGGCCTCTAGGGCTTGTGCATTGGCCCCTATATGATTACCATCACCAAGATAACATCTCTTGGTGGCGGCAAGGAAGACATGCAAACCTAGGGTCTTTAGGTACATGGACATCCTATACTTTCAAACATCAATGTTGGAAGGGTCAAAGTTAGGAGGGGTCATGAAGTCCATGGTAAACTATATATGAATGTGCAAACAAACAAATGCAAATGAGATTAGCAAGCAAATGGATCACTCCTAGGATGTTAAGCCTAAGTATCAGGAGCACTAGCTCTGATACCAATTGAAAAACACCTAGAGGGGGGGGTGAATAGGTGTAAGTGCTAATCTAAGAAACTAAATACAAACTAAGTGCGCTAAATGCGGAAGCTAATGCAAATTATGCACAAACTAATACAATACAACAAGTGTAGCCGAATTCCCCTTGCGAGGCTCTGGACTAACTCCCCTTGATTCCCCTTGAAATGGGTTGAGGTGCTATGTGAAGCTCTTGTTGGATGAGTATAAGTTAGGCACACACACAAGCAATCCAAGCAATATGAAATACACACAATCAAGCCAAGCATATAAGAATGAATTGCAATATAAAAGATGCAAGGCAACACAAGCAATATATAAGATATGTATGCAATGAAAGAATGATGCTTGAATGAAATGATGCTTGCACAAAGTAAAGAGAGTAGAGTTGAGAAAAATTGGATCAAACGCTAACACAAAGATTTGTTTCGAGGTTCGAGTACCCAACTCTACATCCCCGCCTACACCACCGTGTAGGATTTCCCAATCCACTATAGGAGTACCGAACTCCTCTCTCAACCTTACAAAGCCACCGAGGCTATACAACCACAATCCACCTCTACCGAAGAGGGATACGGCCCGTAGCCAACAACAAACAATAACAACAACAACCTCTACCGAAGAGGCTCACAACAAACACAATCACCTCTACCAAAGAGGGATCCAAACCAATACCACTCCGATCACCTCTACCGAAGAGGGATTCACAAAAGCAAGGAGGGTTTACAATAAGTGGTTACAAAGACCACAAACACAATCTTTCTTTCTTTTCTCTTTTCTTTTTCCACAAAAACAAGATCCTAATAGATTAGGATAGGTGATAGCTCAAGTGTGGAAACAAAGTGTTTTGGAAACCAGCAACAAAGAAAAACTTCTTGGGAAATCACTTGTAAATGATAGAAAATGAAAAACAAAACAATCTCCCAAAACCCTAGCTTTCTTTGATTTTCCAAAAACCCAAAAACAAATAAGATGAAATCTTTTGGCTTAAAAACTCTTTTAAAACTCTTTTAAACACTAGAGAAAGTCTGGAATTTTTAGCTCTAAAAATCTTAGCCAAAACAATGGAGAAATGGGGTATATATAGCCCCTAGGAAAAAACTAGCCGTTAGGCTGATGTGGCAGCCTGACAGGCCACCGGTCGACCGGTCCGGTCGACCGCCAACGGTCAGAATTATGACCGTTAGGAAACTACGGTCGACCGGCCCGGTCGACCCAGAAAACCCGAGAGCAGAGCTCTCAACTCGGTCGACCGTCCCGGTCGACCGTGTCTGTGCCTAACAGACGTGCACGTCTGTGCACGTCGGTCGACCCGAACGGTCGACCGGCCCTTGGTGCGGTCGACCGTCAGGGTCGACCGACCATCCTGTCAGCACAAAAACAAGGTCAGAGAAAATTGGAAAAATATTTTATAAAAATCTTTTAATACTTCTAAAAAATCACCAAAAACATTTTTATCATTTTATATCAAAACTCAACCAAGTGATAAAATTTCAAGACATGTATCAACATATTCAATTCATTTTTGAGTCTTGCAAATTTTATCAAAAACAAAACTTGTATTTTTGTCAAACTTGATTTTTTTCAAAACATGAATAGGATAGTCAAAATAAGTTTTTCTAGCAACTTTAAAGCATGTATGTATATCTAGACCATATCTAATATACATAGGTATAAAGTAAACTTGTTTTGATCTATTATTCATGAAAACCAAGAACCAAATCATGAAACGTGTGTGTTTTGTGCACTTGAGCATATCAACTAAACTAAGCTTTACAAATGGATCTAAAACTCTATCTAAACTAGGATACCTAAGTCTTTGTGTCAACAAGAAGACTTGCTCCAAAACTCCATCCATGGGCTAGGCAATGTGTGATCTTGAAGCTTTGGCCCTGGAATCATCATGAAAAGCTTCTAAACACCTTGTTGAAGCTAATCACCAACTAATATCTTGGTTAATGATCTGAAACTTAAACAACACAAGATTATTAGTAAACATAACTACATGAGTTAATCATCATCAAAACTAGAGTGGAAGGCCTTTGGGCCAACATTATTCATGTTATTATTATTCAGTTGTTATTTATCATGTTATTTAGTTATCCTATGTTTGCAGTTATTTTGTTATTATTCTATGCACATTGTTTATATGCACGAGCAGTCCTCTTTACACACACTCACCAAGTCGCTTTCTGACGACCCTGGATTTGTACGTCCAGATATTGGACGCTTTGTTTCTTTTGTTCAGGTGTTCAATGAGACCATATGTTTCGCGAGGAGCTAGAGTCTCTCTCCCTGATTCTAGTATTTTCATCTCTCTTATCTTCCTGTTATTTCCTTATTCTCGATATATCAGATTCAGTTGCTATTCCATTTTTCTATTTATATGATATCATGCGTGGATGCTTATATGTGATATTGCAGTAATCATGTTCCATTACAGTTCGATTTATAGCTTGTTCAGGTTAATTTAGGCTTAGCGTGTATACATGGAGTATTTTCCTTGCGTATATACGTTGCCGACTCTCGTCGCGACTCTGTTTTCCCGTATTTTGGGAAGCGGGGCATGACATATATTATATATATATATATATATATATATATATATATATATATATATATATATATATATATATATATAGAAAAAAGTGCTCCTAGTAGGTTCCCTTAGATTATAATCTAAGGAGGAGGCCTAAATTACCACCATGGAGCATCTCTAAGGATGATCCGCTTCATACATTTTGATCTACATATCCTAAAATGATTATGTACAAAATATCATGCATTTTTGATATTTTTTACCCATGCATCAAATTGTTACAAACTGAACAGTTTTTCAACAATAGAACAAATGACATTGTTTGATCGATGGGTAAAAAAAGTTCAAACTGTATAACTTTTTATATATAAGAAATTTAGAACATGAAAATCATGATAAACGGAGTGGATCATTCATATGAATGGTATATGATGAGGTTTAGGCCTCCTTCTTAGATTGTAATCTAAGGAGACCTACTAGGAGAACTTGACCTATGTGTGTGTGTATTTTATTTATTTTTACATGCATATTTATAAAAGTTAAGAGATAACTAAATAACATATTAGTGTTTCTTATTTGTAAATTAGTAAGTGCACTTTTTAATATTTGAGTTTACGTAGAACCTCATGATATTTCAAAAAAGTAATATTACTAAGATACTCTTGGCAAATTCAGTAGCAGATAATATTTTGCGAAATTGCTTTTTGAAATCATCTAGAGGGGGTGAATAGGTCATAGGCTAAAATAATACGGAATTAAAACTTAATTAACAATTCTATACTAATTAAGGCAATTAAACAATCCCACACAAGTATAGCAATTAAGCACGAGTGATATCAAGCATGTAATGATAAGCACAATGTAAGCATGAAAGATATATAAATAAGTGAATAGAGTAGAGAGATCGAGAGAAGACAATCGCAAACACAGAGATATGTTTCGAGGTTCAAGCAAATTGCGTTACGTCCCTGCCTTCACCGCAATGAAGGATTTTCACTATAGCTTGATTCCGCAAAATCACCAACACTACAAGTTTCCTTAAGATCTCTTGGACCCTCAAGTCCTTCACTCGGTGCCGCAACACTTACAACATGTGCCCACAAGCTCACTCGAGGCCGGAAATCATGATACAAGCGATGGTGATCTTATCAAGATCACAAACACTCAATATCACAATCCTATAATCAAGAATATAGAGTGTAACGCCCCGATCCGAGGGATACGGAGACGTTACTGCGACGTACATACGCAGGTCAGAAATACCCTCACGTATATACGCTAAGCATCAGTACAGACAAGAATCAGAGTACGGAAACACGTGGCAATATACATTCCAACATAAGGATTACAAAGTTATCACAGAGCGTGATATATAGGTACATGTACATTATATCACAGTCAGGTACAAAGTAAAAATTACAATTTGTACAGCAAAAGGTGCTCACGGGCTGAGAAGAAGATCCCCGAGCTAGCAGGAAGGTTCAGGAACAGAAGGAGCTAGGATAAGTCAGCCTGCTCCGAGAGATAGGCTTGGTCTTCAGTGGAGGGCTCCTCTTCAATCCAGGCTTCAGAACCTGAACATGCAAGTTCAGGGGAGTCAGAAACTCCCTAACGAATATGTAGGTGAAAGCCAAGTGTCATGTAAAGATAAGTACATGCATGTGTTAATATAATCAAACAGTATTAAGCATCAGAAACTGTGTTGCGTGTACATGTACAGTAAGCATGAAATGGAGGCATAAAGTGAAAGTAATAAGGCCTGAATAAATCTATCTCTACCATTTTTAATATTTATACTTATTACTCGTTCTACCCGTATGTCTAGGTATGTGTAATAGCGTCCCAGTACACATACATCCACATATGAGTAAATCGAGGCTGTTATTGGAAACCAACGGGGTATCAATGAACAATGTTTACAGTGGGTCCCGTACATGCCCGGGACCACGGTCCAGGACGTTCCATTGCTGGTGCATGGAACCGGCCGCAAGGCCTACAGGAGGGTCTTATAGAATGCCCTTATCAAGATGGTACCAAGAAGGAGGGAGCCAGCACTCCCCTCAGTCGCCTGGAGGCCCACAGGTCAGACTGGAAATTTTAGTTGCACAACATACCTAGTGCCACTGTAAACACGAACATATATTGATAGCCGCAAATTTCCCCCGACCCGATGCAGTTGTTCCATTTTATGATTTATTATTTAAATATCAATTTACGGGAAAGCAAGTGCCTGGCAAGATCAGGAGTTAAAGAGTCATGAATATTGTCATTTCAAGTCACTGTATATAATACAGGATGGCAAGAACAAGATTCCCGCAAATATGATAATCTAAAGTCTGGTATTAATGCGATATTGCAGGGTAAGTATCCAGTAGTAGCATGATGCATGCAAATGTGCCGGGAAAATAATGTACTATTAGTCAATCATGGCAAGGCATGAAAATCTGAAGGATGGCGAGAACACTTGCCTAAAGCTTTAAGAAATACACCGGGAAATTCCAAGCTCCGGAGTCCAAGTAATCAATATTATATATATATATAAAAGAGAGAAGGAGAAGGATGAATCAGAAAAGTGAGAATGAAGACGCAGGGGTCGTAGACGCGGGGATAGCGCCGCGTTGATGCTACAAACACGGGGTCTGAGACCCGCGTTTTATAATACAGGAAAACGCAGACGCGAGAGTCGCGTTGCGAAGATGTCACAAACGCAGGTTCGAGACCCGCGTTTCAGCAAGGACACGAAGAGATCGTAGACGCGAGAGTAAACTCCGCGTCGCGTTGACAAAAGAACGCGAGGATCGCGTTGAATAATTACTCGGACTCAAGGATATAATCCGCGTCTAGTAATTAACAAGAGAAAGTGAGTGACAGGGAAAGTGAGAGACGCAAGAAAGAGAGAGAAGAAGACGCAGGAAAGGGAGAGGGGTAGACGCAGGTTCTTTTTGAAAAGAAAAGAAAGGAAAAGAAAGTGGAAGAAAAGAAAGGAGGAAGGAATGAAAGATTTGCAATGGAAAGAAAGAGAGAAAGAAAGAAAAGAAGGGGGAGATATGACGATCGTGTCTTGGCCGGTGTTCGCCGGCGGCGACCAGAGTTGGCCGGAGTTGGGTGGCAAAGTCCCAAAAGAGGAGGTTGATGGTGGTGCAAGTCTAGTACAATATAGATTTTTGGAGTTTTGGAAATGGTGTTACGGAGAGCGAACTATAGTTCGTTGGAAAGAGGATGACGAAGAGAAGAAGGTGGTGTGTTTGGTGGTGGCTAAGGTGGTGTAGTTGGTGGTGGAAATGGTGGTGAAGTTGGTGGAGAAGATGGGTCTCCTTGATGTTTCTTGGTGAAAAGGAGGTTGAAGAAGGTGGTGTAGTTGTTGGAAATGGAGGAGGAGATGGAGGTGAGAATGGTGGAGGGAATGGTGGAAGAAGTTGGTGGTGAAGGAGGTGAAAAAAATGGAGGGAGGTGGCCGGCCAAGAAGCTTGGGCTACTGTTTTTCTTTGGCTGTGCTGGCTGTAAATGAAGGAGGAGAAGAGAAAAAGCAAGAGAGAGAAGATGGGGATGTGAACATATGTATATATATAAGGGTGGGAATAGTGACATATTAATATAATGTTGTCACTCCATATGAAACCTGCGTTTCAAAGTGGCGCCCTTCACAAAAGGGCTGCGTCCCAAGGCAAACCTGCGTCTAGCTGTTGCTGGACGCAGTAAACAAGCTTGCGTTCAAGAAATACGAGGTTGCTTTGGTAGAATAAGACGAAAAAGCATGGGTGTCATGATCTGAGTTGATTTCTTTTGAAGGACGGAACATTAAATGCGGGATGGAGAGAGTCTCCGCATTAATTGTTGAGTTCAGAGTTGGAGGATCTCGCGTTAGGCAAGGAGAGAGAAAATAATAAAATATACGGACAGAATTTCGGTATCTGGGAAAACAGTGAAAACTCAGGAAAAGCCCAAAAAATGAAGTATCTCAAAAAGTCTCCCAAAAATTCTCAAAAATAATAAATATTATTTTAAGATTTTTAGTGAAATCGACTTTCAGAAATTCAATTTCGTTTTCAAGATAAAAATCCTGGAATCCACGGTGAACGGTGTCTACACCGGGTAGGCCGGATTTTTGATAAAATCTAAAAAATCCCAGAAAATGTCTGAAAGAAGAAAATATAATTTTAAGAAGTAATATGAAAGTGAAATGTAGAAATTTGATTTCAATTACAAATTAAAATTCCTGGAATCAACCAGTGATACTGGCCGATACCAAATCCAGTGAAATTTTGATAAATTCTTAAAAATTCACAAAAAATTTATTTAGATAGAAAATATGATTTTAAGAAATACTGTGAAAGACGTTTCTAGATTTTCAACTCCGTTTGTAAATTAAAAATTCGAGAGTCGGTCAGCGACACTGGTCGACACCGGTTTTGAAGATTTACAATTAAATTCTGAAAAATTTCAAAAAATCATGAAAAATCTAGAATATTAAAAAATAATATTTAAAACTAAAATCGGTCAAATTTGAATACTAAAAAGGTCAATCATGCAGTACTGCTATATGAGTAAGATTTTAAATAACATAAAATAAAATAAAATAAATAAAAAAATCACTCCAAAAATCAGGACATATAACTGTGTACGTATACTAAGGATGGGGTGTTACAATCCATCCACCTTATCAAAAAATTTCGTCCTCGAAATTTCGATGATGGGGATGTTAAGAATAGGGGCAAGGAATTTTACCAACTAAGATGGAAAGAGTTGGGGGTAACGTTCACGAATAATATCCTCTCGTTCCCACGTAGCTTCTCCTGGGACATGCCTATTCCAAGAAACTAGTACCAATGGTATTGCCCGATTTTTCAATGTTTTGACACTTCTGTCCAGAATGGCCATTGGCTGCTCCTTGTAGGATAAATCTGGTTGTAGTTCTAATTCTGAGTGATTTAGAATGTGACTCTCATCCTTGACATACTTTCTCAGCTGTGATACATGGAATACATTATGTACTCCTTCTAAAGATGGTGGCAATGCCAATCGGTAAGCCACATCTCCCACACGATCCAAAATTTCAAATGGGCCGATGTATCTTGGACTAAGTTTTCCGCGAGTACCGAACCGGATTACCCCTTTGGTTGGTGATATCCTTAAAAATACATGATCACCCGTTTTGAATTCCAACGGTCTTCTATTAGTGTCTGCCCAACTCTTCTGTCGGCGCTGTGCTGCCGGAGATGATCTCTGATAATTCTGACTTTATCTGTTGTCTGAACCAGAATATCTGGTCCCATAAGTCTTCTTTCGCCGACTTCATCCCAACATATTGGCGACCTGCATTTCCTGCCATATAGTGCTTCAAATGGAGCCATCTTGATACTGGCCTGATAACTATTATTATAAGAGAATTCTACCAGATGAATATAGTCTTCCCATGACCCTTTGAATTCTATCATGCATGCTCGTAACATGTCTTCAAGGATTTGGATAGTTCGTTCAGATTGTCCATCTGTCTGGGGATGATATGAGGTACTGAATTTCAGACGAGTTCCCAAATTTTCTTGGAGACTTTCCCAGAAATGTGATCGGAATCTCGTGTCTCTATCTGACACGATACTAACTGGAACTCCATGTAGACGAACAATTTCTTTCATATATTTATCTGCAAGAACTTCTGTTGACTGACCTACTCTGAAAGGTAGAAAGTGAGCTGCTTTTGTGAGGCGGTCAACGATCACCCATACTTCTTTGTTACCCTTAGGACTGCGGGGTAGAGCTGTAACAAAATCCATGGTGATATGTTCCCACTTCCATTCGGGTATCGGTAACGGTTGTAGAAGTCCAGCTGTTCTCTGATGTTCTACCTTTATTTGCTGACAAACCAAGCATTTTGCCACATACTGGGCTATCTCCCTCTTCATGGCATTCCACCAAAACTTCTGCTTCAAGTCTTGATACATTTTATTTCCTCCTGGGTGTATGGAATAAGCCGAATTGTGAGCCTCTGCCAAAACTTTCTGCCGAACTTTCCCTTGTGGTACACAGATTCTGTTACCAAAATAAAGTGCACCATCCGAATGAATACAAATATCTGTCCTTAATCCAGCTTCTACTTGAGCCCTGAATTTCTGTAGTCTGGGGTCCCTCTTTTGGCTTCCTTAATTTCATTTATCAGGGTCGGTTGAATCTGGAAGGTCATTAGTTGACCTGACTCATCTGCTCCTTGTATTAGCATTAAGTCCAACTTCATGATTTCCTTAAGCAATTCCTTCTGTTGAGTAAGTTGTAATAATACTTCGTTCTCTGGTCTCCTGCTTAATGCATCTGGGACTGTATTGTCCTTACCGGGATGATACTGTAAGTCTATGTCATAGTCGGCCATCAGTTCAAGCCACCGCCTTTGCCTCATGTTTATTCTTTCTGTGTGAAGATATACTTAAGACTCTTATGATCAGTATAGATCAATACTTTGTCCCCCAGAAGGTAGTGTCTCCAGATCTTCAATGCAAATATTACCGCCGCCAGTTCTAAGTCATGGGTTGGGTAATTTCTCTCATGTGGTTTCAGTTGCCTAGATGCATAAGCTATGACATGACCATGCTGCATTAATACACATCCTAGGCCCTTTCCGGATGCATCACTATATATAACCATCCCTCCTGTTCCCGAGGGAGTCTTCAAGATTGGAGCTGAAATTAGTCTTTCCTTTAATTGTTCAAATGCTGCAGTACATTCCTCTGACCATTGATACCTTTCTCCCTTTCTGGTGAGCTTTGTTAATGGGGCTGCGATTTTGGAAAAGTCTTGGACAAATCTCCTGTAATACCCGGCTAATCCAATAAAGCTTTTAATTTCTGTTACTGTCCTTGGGATTGGCCAATCTTTTATTGCCTGGATCTTATTAGGGTCGACTGAAATTCCTTCTTCTGAAACTACATGACCCAAGAAAGCTATACGGTCTAACCAGAACTCACACTTGCTTTGCTTTGCATAAAGTTGTTCCTGCCGGAGAGTCTGTAGCACTATTCTCAAGTGTTCTGCATGTTCTCTGTCTTTTTTGAATATATCAAGATATCATCGATGAACACCACGACAAACTGGTCCAAATATGGCGAGAAAACTCGGTTCATTAAATCCATAAAGACAGATGGGGCATTGGTTACTCCGAAGGGCATGACTAGAAATTCGTAATGACCATAGCGAGTTCGGAATGCTGTCTTCGGAATATCTTCTTTCTTCACCTTTAGTTGGTGGTAACCCGATTGTAAATCCAACTTTGAAAACACCCGGGCCCCATGAAGTTGATCAAAAAGGTCATCAATTCTTGGTAAAGGATACTTATTCTTGATGGTAACCTTGTTTAATTCTCTGTAGTCTATACACAACCTCTTACCACCATCTTTCTTGTTGGCCAATAGCACTAGAGCTCCCCATGGTGAAGTACTTGGTCTAATCAATCTCTTGTCATAATATTCCTGTAACTGCTTCTTTAGAACTTCTAATTCGGTGGGCGCCATTCTGTATGGAGTTTTAGATATTGGGACTGTACCCGGAATGATATCAATGGAGAACTCAATTACTCTGTCAGGTGGAAGTCCTGAGATCTCTTTAAATACTTCTGGAAACTCATTCCAAACTGGTACTCTCTTTTCCTGGATCTCAGCAGCAGTCATCTGTGTTTTACCCTTTGCAGGCTTATGTTCTCCTTCAAATTGAAACTCAGGCTGAAGCGGTATTCTGAAAATGACTTTCTTGTTTCGACAATCAATAACCGCATGGTATTTTCTGAGCCAAGTCATGCCTAAGATTATGTCGTACCCTTTAGTATCTAGTACGAGCATATCCACTGTTAATGTCCTGTTACATAGTTCCACCGGACAATCTACACAAATTTTATTAGAGATGACCACCCCATTACCGGTACTAATCTCCCACTGGTGGTCTAAATACTCAACAGGTATAGAGTGCAAAGCAGTGAAACTATCTGATATGTAACAATGAGAAGCGCCAGAATCAAAAAGGGCTAAAACAGGTTTAGAGTGCACCATGATCTTACCTGTCACCACTTCTCCAGAAGTTTGGGCCTCTTCTGCTGTCAAGTTGTAGGCCCGTCCTCTTCCACGACCTGCTGTTGTTCTTCCGCCCCTCGGAGTTGGGCGAAAAACCTGTTGTCGCGGAGGGAGAGGGGTCCTTCCAACCATCGGTCCTGGGTTTCTCTGTCCAATAGGTGCAGGAAGTGCCGGTAGGGTCCTGTTCATCATCCCAGTTCTCTTATGGGGACATCCTTCTATTGTGTGATCACCAGATCCACATGCCAGGCATAATCTGTTGGCCCTACGACACTCTTGCTGAGTGTGGCCTGTCCTCTTGCAATAAGCACATATAGGAAGTGGTTGAGTTATCTGAAGAGGGGCTGGTCGAAATGGTCTTCTAAACATCGGGGCTTTTGCAGCTCTGACTGGACCTCCTCCGCCCAATTGCTGGAATGGCCTCTTCATGGCCTGTTTCCTTCTCTGATCAAGATTCTTTTTCTCCAATCCTCGCTCCACTTCCCGAGCTACAGTGAGGACCTGGGAATATGTTTTCAGCTGCTGGGAATCAAAAGGACTTGAATATCCATTTGTAAGCCCTGCTGAAATCTGCTTGCCCGTAGCTATCATATACGGAGCAAAACGACTCAGCCTTAAGAACTCAGCAGCATATTCATCAACAGACCGGTTCCATTGTTGAAGTCGGATGAATTGCTCTTCCATCTCCTTCTGAGCTGTGGTAGGAAAGAATTTATCATAAAAGCTTTTAGAGAACTGGTCCCAAGTGATGGGTTTATCCAGTCTCGCTTCTTCAGCTAACCACCAGTTTCTAGCCACATCCTTTAGTTGGATCTTGGCGACCTCCACCTGATCTTCCTCTGGAACCCGTGCTGCCTTCAAGAGATCTGTTGTGTTGATTAGCCATTGCTCGGCATCCAGCGGTCTCTCTTCCCCTGTAAATATTGCCGGCTGCAACCGCCTGAAGTCTGACACGTTGCCCGGCCTTCGTTCTTGAGGAGTAGCTATCAATCCTTGTCGAAGGAGTTCGGTCTGCCTTTGCTGATTCTCTACCATATTTTGGATAACTCTTAGAATATCAGCGTTTCCCCCTACGGGCCCGTCCTGTGACTGCCCGGAGTTGTTACGTCATGACCTTCTATCCATATCTATGTTGGTAAAAGATGTCTGAAAGAGGAGCGAAAGCAAAAGATAGATGGACTTTAGGAATCAAGGGAAGGAATATCAAGAAGGAATGGATAACTTTGTACATTGTAGTTGGAATGTATAACTGAAACTCATGAATTCCAACTGCAAATTAAGATCCTATTAATTTGCAATTGGGTTGTACTGTAGGTGTGAGAGCCTGGGCTCTGATACCAACCTGTAACGCCCCGATCCGAGGGATACGGAGACGTTACTGCGACGTACATACGCAGGTCAGAAATACCCTCACGTATATACGCTAAGCATCAGTACAGACAAGAATCAGAGTACGGAAACACGTGGCAATATACATCCCAACATAAGGATTACAAAGTTATCACAGAGCGTGATATATAGGTACATGTACATTATATCACAGTCAGGTACAAAAGTAAAAATTACAATTTGTACAGCAAAAGGTGCTCACGGGCTGAGAAGAAGATCCCCGAGCTAGCAGGAAGGTTCAGGAACAGAAGGAGCTAGGACAAGTCAGCCTGCTCCGAGAGATAGGCTTGGTCTTTAGTGGAGGGCTCCTCTTCAATCCAGGCTTCAGAACCTGAACATGCAAGTTCAGGGGAGTCAGAAACTCCCTAACGAATATGTAGGTGAAAGCCAAGTGTCATGTAAAGATAAGTACATGCATGTGTTAATATAATCAACAGTATTAAGCATCAGAAACTGTGTTGAGTGTACATGTACAGTAAGCATGAAATGGAGACATAAAGTGAAAGTAATAAGGCCTGAATAAATCTATCTCTGCCATTTTTAATATTTATACTTATTACTCGTTCTACCCGTATGTCTAGGTATGTGTAATAGCGTCCCAGTACACATACATCCACATATGAGTAAATCGAGGCTGTTATTGGAAACCAATGGGGGTATCAATGAACAATGTTTACAGTGGGTCCCGTACATGCCCGGGACCACGGTCCAGGACGTTCCATTGCTGGTGCATGGAACCGGCCGCAAGGCCTACAGGAGGGTCTTATAGAATGCCCTTATCAAGATGGTACCAAGAAGGAGGGAGCCAGCACTCCCCTCAGTCGCCTGGAGGCCCACAGGTCAGACTGGAAATTTTAGTTGCACAACATACCTAGTGCCACTGTAAACACAAACATATATTGATAGCCGCAAATTTCCCCCGACCCGATGCAGTTGTTCCTTTTTATGATTTATTATTTAAATATCAATTTACGGGAAAGCAAGTGCCTGGCAAGATCAGGAGTTAAAGAGTCATGAATATTGTCATTTCAAGTCACTGTATATAATACAGGATGGCAAGAACAAGATTCCCGCAAATATGATAATCTAAAGTCAGGTATTAATGCGATATTGCAGGGTAAGTATCCAGTAGTAGCATGATGCATGCAAATGTGCCGGGAAAATAATGTACTATTAGTCAATCATGGCAAGGCATGAAAATCTGAAGGATGGCGAGAACACTTGCCTAAAGCTTTAAGAAATACACCGGGAAATTCCAAGCTCCGGAGTCCAAGTAACCAATATATATATATATATATATATAAAGAGAGAAGGAGAAGGATGAATCAGAAAAGTGAGAATGAAGACGCAGGGGTTGTAGACGCGGGGATAGCGCCGCGTTGATGCTACAAACGCGGGGTCTGAGACCCGCGTTTTATAATACAGGAAAACGCAGACGCGAGAGTCGCGTTGCGAAGATGTCACAAACGCAGGGTTCGAGACCCGCGTTTCAGCAAGGACACGAAGAGATCGTAGACGCGAGCGTAAACTCCGCGTCGCGTTAACAAAAGAACGCGAGGATCGCGTTGAATAATTACTCGGACGCAAGGATATAATCTGCGTCTAGTAATTAACAAGAGAAAGTGAGTGACAGGGAAAGTGAGAGACGCAGGAAAGAGAGAGAGAAGAAGACGCAGGAAAGGGAGAGGGGTAGATGCAGGTTCTTTTTGAAAAGAAAAGAAAGGAAAAGAAAGTGGAAGAAAAGAAAGGAGGAAGGAATGAAAGATTTGCAAGGGAAAGAAAGAGAGAAAGAAAGAAGAGAAGGGGGGGAGATATGACGATCGTGTCTTGGCCGGTGTTCGCCGGCGGCGACCAGAGTTGGCCGGAGTTGGGTGGCAAAGTCCCAAAAGAGGAGGTTGATGGTGGTGCAAGTCTAGTACAATATAGATTTTTGGAGTTTTGGAAATGGTGTTACGGAGAGCGAACCTATAGTTCGTTGGAAAGAGGATGACGAAGAGAAGAAGGTGGTGTGTTTGGTGGTGGCTAAGGTGGTGTAGTTGGTGGTGGAAATGGTGGTGAAGTTGGTGGAGAAGATGGGTCTCCTTGATGTTTCTTGGTGAAAAGGAGGTTGAAGAAGGTGGTGTAGTTGTTGGAAATGGAGGAGGAGATGGAGGTGAGAATGGTGGAGGGAATGGTGGAAGAAGTTGGTGGTGAAGGAGGTGAAAAAAATGGAGGGAGGTGGCCGGCCAAGAAGCTTGGGCTGCTGTTTTTCTTTGGCTGTGCTGGCTGTAAATGAAGGAGGAGAAGAGAAAAAGCAAGAGAGAGAAGATGGGGATGTGAACATATGTATATATATAAGGGTGGGAATAGTGACATATTAATATAATGTTGTCACTCCATATGAAACCTGCGTTTCAAAGTGGCACCCTTCACAAAAGGGCTGCGTCCCAAGGCAAACCTGCGTCTAGCTGTTGCTGGACGCAGTAAACAAGCTTGCGTTCAAGAAATACGGGGTTGCTTTGGTAGAATAAGACGAAAAAGCATGGGTGTCATGATCTGAGTTGATTTCTTTTGAAGGACGGAACATTAAATGCGGGATGGAGAGAGTCTCCGCATTAATTGCTGAGTTCAGAGTTGGAGGATCTCGCGTTAGGCAAGGAGAGAGAAAATAATAAAATATACGGACAGAATTTCGGTATCTGGGAAAACACTGAAAACTCAGGAAAATCCCAAAAAATGAAGTACCTCAAAAAGTCTCCCAAAAATTCTCAAAAATAATAAATATTATTTTAAGATTTTTAGTGAAATCGACTTTCAGAAATTCAATTTCGTTTTCAAGATAAAAATCCTGGAATCCACGGTGAACGGTGTCTACACCGGGTAGGCCGGATTTTTGATAAAATCTAAAAAATCCCAGAAAATGTCTGAAAGAAGAAAATATAATTTTAAGAAGTAATATGAAAGCGAAATGTAGAAATTTGATTTCAATTGCAAATTAAAATTCCTGGAATCAACCAGTGATACTGGCCGATACCAAATCCAGTGAAATTTTGATAAATTCTTAAAAATTCACAAAAAATTTATTTAGATAGAAAATATGATTTTAAGATATACTGTGAAAGCCGTTTCTAGATTTTCAACTCCATTTGTAAATTAAAAATTCGAGAGTCGGTCAGCGACACTAGTCGACACCGGTTTTGAAGATTTACAATTAAATTCTGAAAAATTTCAGAAAATCATGTAAAATCTAGAATATTAAAAAATAATATTTAAAACTGAAATCGATCAAATCTGAATACTGAAAAGGTCAAATCATGCAGTACTGCTATATGAGTAAGATTTTAAATAACATAAAATAAAATAAAATAAATAAAAAAATCACTCCAAAAATCAGGACATATAACTGTGTACGTATACTAAGGATGGGGTGTTACATAGAGTGGAATAATCTAAGATTGCGTAGGTGAGAAAACTTTGGAGGAGATTGGAGCGAAATCTCAATACAAAACTAGGATTTGAAATTTTGGCTCTAACTTAAAAAACTCTTGTAAATCTTTTGAAAAAGCTTGGAATATTGATCAAGTATATTAAAAACTCTTGTTAGAGTTTTTCTACAGTGCCTCTATTTATAGAGGACCAAAATAGTTGTTAAAAACCCAAAGTAGCAATTAGAAATTAATCCAGAGCACATCTCATCAAAATGTAGCTGTTATAGGCAGAACACAGCTTTAACACGGCTGGCCGATTGACCGGCCGATTGACCGGCCAACAGCTAGAATTATAGTTGTTTCCAATAGCGGTTGATCAGGCAGTCGATTGAACTCAATACACTGAACTCAAATCCTACTGTTGGTCAACTGAAGTGACCAAATAGAGAGCAGAATATCCTTAGCAGTTGACCGATCGGTCGATCTATGTACACAAACAGAAAGCAATTTCTCTCATCAGTCAACCGGTCGGTCGACCGACATGCATAACTATCATTGTGCATGTGTCTGTGCACATCCGACCAACCGGGCAGTCGACTTGTAGAGTAATCAACTCTGTTAGGTGATCGACCGTGCAGTCGACCGGCTAAAGCCAAAAATCTTTTTAAATTATTTAAAAATTATTTTACAAGCAAATTTATTTTAAAAAATCTTGCAAATTTAAGTGCATATGAATTTTTTTTGGCACAAAAATGTGTGATAAAAGATCATCACAAATTGTAAATTTTGAACTTCTTTTTGTAACTTTAAAAATCCTTTTTGAAATATAAATCACTTTAAAATGTTTTTCCCTAATACAAAAACCATTTTTGTACATAAACTAGTTATTAAAGAAACTCAAAAAACTAAATAAATTTTGCATGTGCAATATCTCATGAGCAATCCAAACCACTAAACTTGATTTTAACAAAATCTAAATCTTACAAATAGACACTTTTCTTCTTTTGATGCTTCAACGCATCCAAAACTTGATTCCTTGAGTTTAACTCCTTGAATCAACATGTGTTAACCTCAAACTTGATTTTGACTCTTTTAAGTAAGCTAGACACAAAACTCATGATCTTTGTAAATCCTGTAACTTAAATAATTATAAGATCATCAGTATGATAACTATATAAGATAACCATCATTCAAACTAGAGTAACAGACCTTTGGGCAAACACTTTTAGCTCCTCAATAAAAAACTAACCCATCAAAAACTCCTTACTATTAAAACCTTGTCAAAAACTCTTTTAACCATGTTTGTTGTGTTTGCAGGCCTTGTCCCCACCAAAGTACAATACAGGGTGCAATGTATTTTTGTAATCTTACCCTTAGGTGGCCCTATCCTTTTGTTGTGGGTGCTTATGTGGGTGCTCACATGAAAATGATGGCCGGTCAATTTCATGAAGGTAGGGACCATGTTGACTTATATATTTATTATTAACTTGATTAAAATAGCAGACATAAACTGAAAAAATTAGACAAGAATCATAAAATCATTTAAATAAATGAAATTATGAAACAAACACTGAATTAGTTCTAATTAAATAGTAAATAAGTTTTAATTGTTAACATAATTAGCTATTTATTCATAACATATGAATATTTAATTATTTAATTTTCACTTATTTGATTGTTTATTTTATTAATTTAAAAATGTATATATTACCCTAAAAATAATTTACTTATTATGTAAGGATGTGAGTTTATTAATTATGGTGTACAAAATCCTCATCCCTTGTTCAGATCAGCGTCACTCCAGATTGATCCATCATTGGTGGAGAGATCATGCCTAATTTTTCTCCTTTTCTGTCTACTTGCGTCAATTTCTGTCTTTTTATATATTTTGGTCCAGCTTTCTTCTTTTCTATCTACTTTGATCAATTTCTGTCTGCTTTTATTAATTTCTGTCTAACTGCATCAATTTTTGCCTTTTTTATATATTTTTGTCTTACTTTCTCCTTTTGTGTCCACTTAATTTTGTGTCCAACTTTATCATGATATATCTCGCGTGACCAAATAAACAGCAGGCAAAAATATATTTGATCATGGAGAGATTTATAAGCTCGAGAGAGGTAAAAAAACAGGGAGATTATTATAAAACAGAAAAATTAAATATAAAATAAAAGAAGAGGGAGAAGAATGCTACACCAAAAAAATTAAATTATATCCCCAAAAAAAATACAAACACCAAACTCTCAATAAATTAAAATTAGCATTCCCATCATGAAATCAAATAAATTAGCATCCCCATTAAAAAAATCAAAACTCATTTGCAAATTTACCTCAAAATCATAAATTAACTCAAACTCAAACTATATCAAAATCCTGCTCTTGGGTCCAGATAGGCCTCGGTCCAGATCGGTTCATCATTGACGAGAAGATTGCACCTAGTTTTTCTCTCTTTCTGTATATCTGCAATTTCTGTCTTTTTTTATAAATTTTCATTTTGTCCAACTTTCTTTTTTTTTTTGTCCACTTTAATCAATTTCTATCTATTTTTATAAATTTCTATCTACTTGTATCAATTTCTCTCTTTTTTTTATATATTTTTGTCCAAGTTTCTTTTTTTCTGTCCACTTCAGTCAATTTATGTCTACTTTTACAAATTTCTGTCCAGCATCTGTCTCACTTGCCCAAATAAATAACATGAAGGAATATATTTGGTCGTAGAGAGATTTATTGCTTGAGAGAGGTAAAAATGAAACAGGGAGACTATTATAAAACGTAAATTTTAATGTAAAAGGAAAGAAGGGGGGAAAATGCTACACCAAAAATTAAATTAAATATCCCCCAAAAAATACAAACACCACACTCCCAATAAATTAAAATTAGCATCCCATTCATGAAATCAAAAAAATTAGCATCCCATCAAAAATTAACATCTCCAACAAAAAATTGCTCCCTTTTCTCAAAAACCACATAGAGTAGGAACTACATTATGTTGGCCCAGAGGCCTTCCGCTCTAGTTTTGATGATGATTAACTCATGTAGTTATAGTTTACTAATAATCTTGTGATATTTAGTTTCAAATATTTAACCAAGATATTAGTAGGTGATTAGCTTCAACAAGGTGTTTTGGAGCTTTCACCTGGTGATTCAAGAGCTCGAGCGTCAAGTTCATATCTAGCACTTGGATGGAGTCAAGCTCGGTGGATCACGTTTGGATCGAGTCGACTTGGAGACGGCGCTCTACAAGAAGACCTCGGTTTATTTTAGAATAGTTAGTTTAGATCCATTGTTAAAAATTAGATAGTGTGGTATGCTCAAGTTCACAACACACACACTTGTTTTAAGTTTCATGTTTATTGGTTTTGGTTTTCGGTTTAACCGATTTTGGTTTTCATGTATAGAATTGAATCAAAACAAGTTTACATGGTTTAATGTATATTAGATTTGATCTATATAAATGTATGCTTCAGATTCTTAGAAAAGCTTATTTTGATAACCTATTCATGTATTTGGGTTTTGTATTTAAACAAAATTTATTTTCGGATTTAATGTCAAAAACATTGATATATATCTCTTTCATGATATTGGATTCTATCCATATACTATATGCTTCAAAGTTGTTTAAATATCATGTTATCGTATTTACATGTGTTTTGAAAAAATCGGATTTTCATTTCAAAAATCTAAGTTTTGAAAAATACAGAATTTGGTTTAAGACAAATTTTTCAAGTCAGAAAAATGGTTCAAAATGTTTGTAACATGGTTTGATTTTTACTCAAACATGTTTGTATTTCAAAGATATAACAAGAACCTTTTTTGTAGAATTTTAAAGATTTTATGGGATTTATTTGACAATAAAAAGATAAGATTTTAAGTTCTGAAAATCTGCTGCCAAGCTCTTGCGGTCGACTGACTGAAGTCACCCCACTCTCGGGTAGGGGCGGTCGACCGGACGGTCGACCGTAAGTCTTGGCCCGGTCGACCGGGCAGTCGACCGGCTAGAGAGCAATTGCTCTCTGGATCTGGCATGGTCGACCGGGCGATCGACCGCTGGGCTCAACGGTCAATTTTTTTAACGTTGGCTGGTCGACCGGAAGGGCAAAAATGCCCTTTTTGCTGCCAACGGGCAGATTTCAAATGGGATATAAATATCCCCCCATTTGAGTTGTTTCTCAAGAAGATTTTCAAGAATAAAATTTCTCCCATTTACAAGTGTTTTAATACAAATTTTCAAAAGAGTTTTTAGTGCAAAAAGATCTATCTTCTTTTGTTTAAAGAGTTGGAAAAATCAAAGAAAAAGAGAAGTCTTTGGGATTTATTTTTGTTCTTCATTTCAATCATATCCTAGAAGTTTTCCCAAGTATTTTCTTTGTGTTTTTGATTTCCAAACTCTTTATTTCTCACTTGAGCATATTTTGCTATCCTATTTATAGGATCTTTGTTTTGTGGGAAAATTGGTTTGTGGTTGTGGAAACTACCAAGTTGTAAACCTTCCATCTTTTTGATATCCCTCTAGTGAGAGGTGATTGAGTTGGTATCCCTCTTGTGTAGAGGTGATTGTGGAAGTGTTGTTTGGCTCCCTCTAGTGAAAGGTGGAGATTGTGTTGGAATCCCTCAAGTGTGAGGTGATTGTGTTTGTGGTGGCTTTGTGCCTAGCCTCTAAGTGTAGAGGTTGTGTTGTATTTGAGAGAGGAGTTGTGTACTCCCGATTATTGTATTGCCCCAAATTCTCAGTGGAAGTTCCCTGTGTGGACGAGTTAGTGGAGATCCTTCTGTGTGAAGGCAGGGACGTAGAGCTGTGTGCTCGAACCTCGAAACATATCTTGGTGTTTGCGTTTGATCCACTTTCTCTAACTCTCTCTTATATTATGCCTTACATTGATTCATATTGTCATATCACTCTTATATGCTTGGTTGTGTTTGTTTGTGTGCCTCACTTGTGTTTAACCACGAGAGCTTCATATAGCACCTCAACTCTTATTCAGAGGAATCAAGAGAAGTTAGTTCAGAGCCCTTCACCGGGAATTCGGCTATACTCGCTGGTTACACTAAGTGTGCTGCAATTAGTTTTTAATTTTCACATTATTGTTCATAGATTAGCTGTACACCTATTCACCCCCCCCCTCTAGGTGTACTTTCACATTAATCTAATCCAATCAACAAAAATAAACAAAGATTGAATCAAGCCACATCCAACATAAATCCAAAAACAGCAACCGATCATACAATTCATTCAAATCGGAGCTCAAGGTAGCAGCTCAAGTCCGGAGGTTGTGCTTGCCAGTGAGAATCTAGGGCTCGATCTCGATCTCGGAGCCACTGTGGCGAGATAGCAGCTCGAGCTTGCTGCCTCCAAAGCCCATCGTGCCGGCGAGGATCTAGGGCTCGAGCTCAAACAGGCTGCCCCGAATGCCCAGGTGTCGATCGGGGAAAGCGAGCTCTGAGAGGTCGATGGTGCGGTTGGGATCGGATCTCTCCTCTTTTTCTTCTTCTTTTTCCCATTTTCTCTCTTTTTCTGTTAAATTTTTTTAAGCAACGAACCTATATGACATCAAAGGACATGGGCAATTTTGACATTCAACCATAGGTCAAGGCCCATGTGGGTTGAACCAGCGTACATGTGGACCTAAATATAACCCAAACTAGGGGTGAGCAGAGTTCGGTTATAACCGAAATAACCGACCAAAAACCGAACCCCGAACCCGAACCCGAACCGAACCAAACCGCTCTAGTTCGGTTCGGTTTCGGTTTTGTGTTTCAAAAACCGAACTCGACCGAACCGAACCGAATCTCTTACCCTATATATCACCCCACCCAAATTCAATTTAGTGAATCATATAGTTCATAAAAAAAACTGGTGAAAACTTATCTCATTACTTCTAGCAATACCATCTTTTTTAGGTTAAATATGTGAAAGTTATGTTAAGTACACCATCACAATTAAGAATAATATTTATATTAATATAGTTCTTTTTTTTTTTCATTCTTGCCATTAAAAGTTAGTAATAATTATGTGAGTTTTGATATAAAAGCCTAAATATAGCGTAAAAGTTTTAGAATATGAAATTTTTAATTCACATTAAGGTTAGGGTCTTTTCTTATTTTTAATTTGGGTATTGAATATTTGAGATTAGAATATTAAAGGATGATAATATAATGGTGATTAAAAAATGTAAGAAATGATGAAAAAATATTGGCCTAACTGAAAAAACCGAAAAACCGAACCGAACTTAGTCGGTTCGATTCGGTTCGGTTACTAAGTCTAATCGGTTCGGTTCGGCTTTGCAAAAATTAGCAAAAATCGATCCGAACCGACCGATGCTCACCCTAACCCAAACTCATATCTGAGGAGTTTTTGGTAAGGTTTTAAACAGTAAGGAGTTTTTGAGGGTTTTTTTTTTTTTTTTTTTTTTTTTTTAAGGAGTTAAAAGCAATTTTCCCTAATATTTTCGTATAGAGTATCAGAGTTTCTGCTCTGCATTCACAAATCAGCCAATTCTAGGACCCGATTCACCCGAACATGAAGCTGAGAAGAGAAACGACAATATCTTGGCTCAGAAACGTAGTTGGCAAAAGGGAGTGGGAGGATCCAAGGATCATGCGAGATGAAGAACCAATTAGCCATCAAATAATTTCAGTGAGGAGATTTTGGCAGCACAGTCTTCCCACAAGTCGAGAAAAACGTATGGGTGCGGGTGGCTCTCTTCTTGCTATTCAGGCTTCGTTACCAGCCTAACCGACCAAATTCCAGTTGCGTTCTGCCACCAGTTCGTGATGCTACATTATTTGTATTTATTTATTTATTTATTTTTAAGAACAAATCCTCAAATCTATACACACTCATTATAAATATCCATCCGAAGAGATTCGAACGGTTATTTCTAAAGATCAAACTCAGAACCTGGCCGGTGAGCCAACTTTAAGGGACCATGATGCTATATTAATGTTGAGGAGCGGTAGTGCATGGAGAGCGTCACACATCTTTAGAGGGGTAAAAGCCTGCCGACTTGCTAGTTAACATGGCTGTTGAGAATGGAGGGAGAAGTATTCGCTTTGAGGGCTTTCCTTCGAGCCTTGTTCAGTTATGTAAGGATGATTTATCTACTATTTATTATGAAAGAATAAGAAATTAGCTGTGGCCATTCCTAGCAAAGAAAAAAAAGCCTTCCATCAAGTTGAGGGGGAAAAAAAGGAAAATGATAAGTGGAATAATCTTTTCCGAGTATGATTGTAATGTAGTTAGGCTCCCTATAGGAAAAATAAAATTTCACAGTGATAATTATTGCCAGACACAAACCAATTTAGAAAACTGAATAAGGTCAAACTTTTCACTCGAATTTTCATAATCTATTTTGCTTTACAATTTTTTTTGACATTCAACAAGTAATAGAATCAACTGGACATAAATAATTCCGGATCAAAAATTAAATAATAACCAAAATAAAATAAAATAAAAAGCGGAAATTAACAGCTGAAAGTGCTGAACTGCCAGATCAAAAGATATGAAGGTAGATGAATAATGTATAAAAGATCTTGAACTTGAAGAAATTCGCCCTCAATTAGGAAAAGTTGTTGCCACCAGCAGCGGCAAAGTTTGGGTGGATACACCAACGACATCATAATTGATGGAGTTGCTTTCTCTGAACTCCATGTGTTCCTCGTAATTCAATTATATGCCTCACGCGGCTATTCTCTGAAGAAGAAGCAGCAGCAGCAGCAGAAATCACATTAAAGACAAACTCACAATAGCAGCAGCCAATTAATCCACTTATTATTCAAACAACACACTCAATTAGATCAGATTCTTTCACCACCCTTTCCCAATTTGTGTAATTCAAGAAACTAAAAACAAAATGTTGATGATGATGAATAACGAAACAACATATTACAATTGCCAATCAATTTTAATTGCAACAATATATCAGTTTCAACAGTAAGAACTAGAACAATCTATATTTGGGGGATTCAATTTCAACGAGAGAGAGAAGAAGCTGACATGTTGGAAGAATTGGAAGAAGGGGCGAGAGAAGGCTGATGAGACCTGGACCTCTTCTTGGCCTCGCTGTATAGAACCACACCGAAGATTGTGATCCCGAACCCAACGATCCCCATCACCGTCACCGGATTCCTGAAGATGAGAACGGAGACTATGGCGGCCACCGCGGCCTTGGCGTTCCCCAGCACCTGAAGCGTGAGAGCACTGGTGTGCTTCGTCACCAAGAAGTTGGTCAGATTCACGAGGTAAGCGACCGTGGCGTTCCCCAGCAGCAGCAAGAACAGCCGCGGATCGCCGCTGGCCTTGGCGAGAGTCGCGGCGGCGACATTGCCCTCGACGTAGAGGCTGACGGGAAGCAGCATGAGGGCGGCCATGGGGGCCATGTACATGAGGAGATTCATAGAGTTGAGCTTCTCGGCCTCGGAGGTGAGGAGGATGCCCTGGACGACTGACTTCAGGGCGCGGCTGGCGGTGGAGGTAACGCAGACGAGGAAGCCGAATAGGTGGAAGAGGGGCTCGGAGTTGGTGGCGAGGACGATGCCGAGGACGACGGGGAGGAGGGCGAAGTAGACGAGCGGTGGCTCGCGGCGGCAGGTGAGGAGGAAGGCGAAAGCGGCGGTGAAGAAGGGGGTGGTGGCGCCGATGGCCTGGTTGAAGGAGACGGGGATGTAGCGGAGGGAGGTGTTGCCGCAGACGACGGAGAGGCAGAAGATTGCGGAGAGGGCTGCGATCTTGAGGAGCTGGGGGCGGGAGGAGATGGCTTGGAGGGGGACGAGGTGGAGCCAGCAGACGGCGGCGGCGGAGTAGAGGGAGCAGGAGAGCATGTGGAGGGCGGTGAGGAAGATGGGGTAGCGGTAGCCGTAGATCGAGAGGAGGTATTTGTTCAGGAGGAGCACGCCGATGTTGGAGAAGTACCAGGCGCCGATGATGAAGGCCGTGACGACGGCGGAGGAGGACGCCGAAGAGGAGTCCAATGATGACGATGATGATAGTGAGAAGGGGAGGAGAAGAGAGAGGAAGGAGGAGGGAGGGGATTTGGTCGGAGGAGTCGGGGGAATGTCGACGGCAATGGGATCGGACTCGAGGCGGGGGTTGCTGCCGCGGCGAGTTGCCAGTGATTGCGCGTGGCTTTCCCCCATTGCTCACGCTCTCCCCCCTCTCTCTCTCTCTCTCCTGAGATTCTTGATTGAATTGGATTGGATAGGAGTCTGGAGAAGAAAGCGGGAGGAGAGAGAAAAGGGTAGGATGGTAATTTGGTCGGCGTCCGGCTCTGGGGGGAGAACTAGATCTGTTTTTGTAGATCCGATCAGACGGCAGAGGTGAGATTTAAATGAAGATCCGACCGTTGGATTGATGATGTGGGTGCGAGTGCGTTGCAACATAAGAGTAGACAATTTTGTTTATCGACTGTCGGTCGCTGGATGGTGGGCCCACCAGTGCGGGGACAAGGAAGGAGGGGGATCCACCGTTGAGAGTAACGGATGTGGTTGGGATTTGGTGGCTGCCGAACTTCCATCGCGAGCGCAATGCAAGTGGATGCTGGGGGTGGCGGATAACGGGTTGTTGGGCGTGGGGCCCCCCGAACCGAAATTTTTTTGTTAATCGTATGCTGAGCTGTGAGCCGTTTGATGAGGATGGGCTTCATCGGATGGGTCCAACGGCTCACAGCGTTCGCGGGGAACGCTGTGAATAAACTGCGGTGAGCAAAAAAATATTCCCTTGGACCCATGCTGGCTCTCTCTCTTTCACTATATATAATAATAATTATTATATTTTTTTTAATTATTAAAGGTGGAACTTAACTTGATTTGGGGAGTCAAATAAGGGGTCAGGATGGAAGGTGTGATGCCGATTGGTCAATGGAATCACACTATGGTATTTGACTCCCGCCATGCTAAATTAGACTCTTTCTGTGGACTCTGGATCTGACTCCCGAACATTTGGGTGTCTTTTCTTATGTAATGTAATGCAGGCGCTGATGCGCGGCCCAAACCGGTGGGTTCAGTTCATGTTATGGATTTAAGGAATTGGTGTGAAGTGAAGAAGTAGGAAGTAAGATTTATTTTCTTTAGGAAAAAGGGAAATGAGTAGTAAGTTTTCTGGTGTTTGGATGGTTGTTGGGAAGTGTGGTTTGGAAAATGTTTTGTCGTTTCCGGTGTTTGGATGGTAATGAAAAGTGGAAATGGAAAAGTTGACCACAAAGTTGACCGCAAAATAATATTAAAATAAAAATTAATTAAGAAAAATAAAAAATAGATTGTAATTAGAATGCAAGTGAGATTTACATGACCAAAAATTAACTGTTTTATGCTATAACTTATTATAAATGAGATTTACATGACCACAAAATTAACTGTAGCACTCTGGAAGTGAGAAAATGGTTGTGTAAAAGAGAGATGAAAAAGGGAAAAGGGGGTTTTCTTATTTTCCTTTTCCGGTGTTTGGATAGATAAGGAAATGAGCAATTATACTTCCCCACTTCCTCACTTCACTCGGATTCCTTACATCCAAACACGCCCTTAACTCGAAGCTGAGGGTGCCTTTGGAATATTTTTATATAGAAAAACATATTTCAGAAATTTCATTTTCTCCATTGATTTTTGAGAATTAAAAATTTAAAGAATCTTAATGTTCATTGACTATTTAACTTAAAATGATATAAAGCTTAAATAGAAATTGGAATATTTCGATACAGTCACCTACTTAACTTCATGATTAGAAAAAAACTCAGCGTCATAATTTGATTCGCTAAAACTTCTCCTCATCATCACTTATTTATATATTTTCATTTTCTATTTTACCCTTTCACATTGTACCTGATGTTGCTCACCTCTCAACCTTGACCCCGACATAGAGTAATTTGTGGGTCAACCTGTGCGGTCAAGTGGTGTGGAGGTTGGAAGAGGGCGGGGAGCCCCCTCCCGGGGTCAGAGGCGGAGCACCTGGATTTTTTTTTTAGGATCGACATTTTGCAGATCTCGTTTTGTTTGTGCTCGCGATAATTTCTATGAAGACTGACTGAGAAATAGGACAATTTGTGAGGACTGCGATCATGGGGCAATTTGTGAGGACAGCGATCATGGTCGCAGTCCTCACAAACCTCAAAAATAGGATATCGTGTCGCAGTTCTTAGGACTGCGATCATGATCACAGTCCTCATAAAAACTCAAATATAGACATTTTTGTGAATACTACGATCATGATCCCAGTCCTAATAAAGAGGACTGCAATCATGGTCTCATATAAAGACTCAGAAACATGATATTTTTGTGAGGACATATCATGATCGCAGTCCTCATAAATAGTGCATTTTATAAGGACTGCGATCATGATCACAATCCTCACAAAAATAAGGCTGAGATCATTTTATGAGGACTGCGATCATAGTCGAAATCCTCAGAAATAGAGTATTTTCGAAACAGTCTGCCTTTTTGAAGCGACTACTTAGGAGCATTTTAGTCTTTCATTGCAGATGGACGCTTCAGCGCTTAACACTGGGTGCACATTCTTACTTTAAAAAAAAAGAGGTAGCTGAAGCGAACAAAATTATGAAGCTGAGTTTTTTCCTAATTACGGTTCGACACAGGGGGTGTAACGAAATGCCCTATAGAAAATACAATCATGTCCATGGAAAATAAAATCATGTGATATGAAATTTATACTTAGAATAAAAATTTACAGTATAGTTGATTTAATCACTTAAAAATATCATGGGTTACTTTCTGCAAATAAATTTAAAATTACAGATTTGAGAGTTAATGTTTTTTAAAGAATCTTAATATTCATTGACTATTTAACTTAAAAGATATAAAGCTAAAATAGAAATTACAGACATGTTCATGGAAAATAAAATCAAGGAATAAGAAATTTATACTTAGAATAAAATAGTTGATTTAATCACTTAAAAAATAACATGGGTTACTTTTTGCAAAATTAATCTAAAATTACAGAGATTTTTTATTATTTTCTTAAATGTCCAAACATTGCCTTTGCTCGTTTGTTTTATTTTATTTTATTTAATTTATTTATTGTGATAAAGTCGTAGTCGTTCATTGATTCAAAAGCCATTGTTACAATTTTATAAGCTGTTTAGGATAGGGAATGGAAGTTCAGAGAAATTCCATATCCTGAAACATATTGAAGAATGACTAGCTAAAGCGATACAATGAGCAGTAAAATAATGCGTTCTACAAATATATGCAACAGAGAGGCAAGGGTGGAGATTATATTACAAGATTCTGAGCTAAAGAATATTACACTTTTGTTTAAAATCATTAAGGAAATGTCACTACAGTATAGTGGTAGTGGCAAGTCTGCAGTTCAAATCCCTCTTGCACCAAATTATGTACCTATATTCTAAAAATAAAAATTATTGAAGAAAATTTATTTCATTAACTTGTTTCTCTTGAGTCCTTTTTTTACCTTATGTATTGATACTCAAAGTGCGTTTTTGATTGCTGGCTAGCAAAGACGAACATGCAGTGGAGGCTTCATGTACGTTTCTTGTTATCTCCCAAGGTCTGACTAATAATAGTCAGTGAGGCCTGACTTACTTAGTGAAGGGGTGGGAGTAGGTAATGATGACTCCCAGATTCAAGTCTCAGCCTATATTTCCACCAAAAAAAAAAGTTTCAGAAAATAGGGAACATATTGATGATAATTTTTTTCTATTTACAAAATGACACTAGATATTCTTATTCTATAAAATCTTGAAGATGACCCTTACTCCTCAAGTCTAGTTAATAATCGACAAAGAACTCTTGTTCTATCTATTTTGGGTTTAGACCAAAATTTTGGTGGGCTGGACCTTGGACCAATAACACACAGGACATCTGGCTTCCACTGAGGGTCGGTTCGAGCTCCGAGTGTTCGAGTTTGGTTCGAGGGCTGAACCTACAAAAATGTAACACCCCATTCCTGGATTACGTACTTAGATACGTATTCAAATTTTTCGATCATATTTTTTAATTTACTTTCTGTATTTGTTTTTGTGTTTATGAATATTTATGCGATCGTTTTACATTGGATCCGGATTCGTAGACTAGGAGTCAGCCCTAGTCTGAATCGGGGACCCGATCCTAATATATTATTCGATTTGATTTTTTCGGTAGTCAGATTTGACCGATTTCAGTTTCAAACATCATTTCCAATATTTTAGATTTTCATGATTTTTGAAATTTTTTTGAATTAAATTATAAAATCTTCAAAATCGGTGCCGACCAGTATCGCTGGTAGATTTCAGGCTTTTTAATTTAAAAATGGAGTTAAATTTCTGAAATTCGCTTTCATATTATTTCTTAGAATCACATTTTCTATATTAATGTATTTTTGAAGATTTTTTTGAATTTATCGAAACTCGGCCGGATTTGGTGTCGGCCGGTGTCACCGATTAATTTCAAGATTTTTAATTTGAAAACGGGATTTTATTACTAAAAATGATTTCATATTATTTCTCAGGGTGACGTTTTCTACCTCTGGAGATTTTTGGAGATTTTTCTGAAATAGTCGATATTTTCCAATATTATTATAATATTATTATTTAAAATCTTTTCATTTCTTTCTTTCTTTTCTTTTTCTTAATTTCTCCCCAACCCTTCTCCATCACCAGCCGCCCACGTGGGGTCTGCCCCCTATTAACTCCCCTCCCATTTTTTTTCTTTTTTTTCTTTTTCTTTCCTTTTTTCTTTTCTTTTCTCCTGTTCTCTCCCTCTCTCCCTCTCTTTTTCTTTTTCTTTCCTTTTTTCTTTTCTTTTCTCCTATTCTCTCCCTCTCTCCCTCTCTCTTCTCCCTGGTGACGGTGCGCCGCCCGCTGCCGCGACGTCGCGCCGACGGCCCCCCAACTCCGGTGAGCCCCCTCTCCTCTGATTTTCCTCTTTTTCTTTTTCTTTTTCTTCTTCTTTTTCTTTTTTCTTTTTCTTTTTCTCTCCTCTCTCCTTCTCCTCCTCTTCTTCTTCTTCTTTCTTCCTCTTTCCTCAGATCCGTCGCCGCCGCCACCGTGGGATCAATTGCCGACCTCCCCCTCTCTCTTTCTTTTTCTCTTCTTCTTTTCTTCTTTCTTTTCTTTCTTCTTTTCTTTTTCTTTTTCTTTTTTTCTTTCTTTTTCTTTTTCTTTCCTCCCCTAGGCTGCGGCCGTCAGCGACCCTACGGCTGGCTGGCCACCTAGCTGTCCAGCCTCCTATCCTCCTCTCCTCTCTCTTTCCCTTTCTCTCTCCTCCCTCACTCTTTCTCTCCTCTGTTGGGCTACCGGCGGCCATAGCCACCGCCGGCCGCGCCTGGTCGGCCATGGCTAGCCTGCCCCCTCTCCTCCCCCCTCTCTTACTCTCTCTCTCTCCTGCACACACTCTCTCTCTCTCTCTTTCTCTCTCTTCTCTCTATTTCTCTCTCTTCTCTCCCCCTCTTTCTCTCTCTGTGCGCCTTCTCTCTATCTCTTTTCTCTCTCCCTCTGTTTCTCTCTTTTTTCTCTCTCTCTCTCTCCCTGTCTCTCTATTTTCTCTCTTCACAAAATACATACTCTCTCTCCTGGTGATGATATGGGTGTTGCCTGTGTGCATGTGCACGTGTTTTAGGATTTCAGAATTTACAGTGTTTTTTGAAGATTTAGGCGAGTGTCTTCGTCTTTTTATTTGGTGTCCCTACTTTGACGAGTTGACTGTATTTTGGGAAAATTATGTATTTTATTCCCCATTGCATTTGTATTTTTGGTGTGTAATTGTACTATGTTCATCGTGTATCACTATTTATAAATGTACATGTACTATACCTGTGACGAATACTTGTACTAGGGTAGTTTATTTCTTGTACATTTACCATGTCTGTGATATATTCTTTTACTGCTTTATACCATACGTGGCCGACCCTTCGTGGTCATTTAGCCTCCAGGCTCTTTACTCGGCCTCCGGGCTCCACACTCAGCCTCTGGGCTTCACCACTCTATGGTAGTATAGTCATTATCATGTTGATATATGTGCTCGTGTAGTACTAACATCTCGTGCAGGTACTATACCCTGCCTCCGGGCTGCATTTAGCCTCCGAGCTTTCTCCGGGCTTTCATGCTCCGCCTGAAAGGAGAGTGTTGACACTTAAAAAAGACAAGATTCTTATTGGTCCGAACAATGTCTAAACTTGTTGATATTTACAAAAGACAAGTGACAGACGAGCTGAAGACCAGTTTTCACCCATCTCCGAGGGACAAGGAAGCAACTTGGACTCCACTGATCCAGCAAGCAGACAGTGAACCCGGATTGTTTCTAAACAGACCTCAGCAGGTCTAAGGTGCTAGCACTTAGCATCACATGAGCCCAAAGGGATAGCCTCGCTTAAAAGGCTATTATCATCCAATTTCGCCTTGAAGCCATTCACAGCTCCGCCAAGAAGCTAACTTATAGCTTCGCCTGAACTGCTGAAGCGCAACTCCTCAGAGAGTTAACTTCGCTTGAAGCCACATGCAACTGCGCAAAAAGGGTATTGATAGCTTCGCAACAGATGACGTCTAGCTCCGCCGAAAAGCCTCTTTTTGGACTTCGCCAAGAAATTGCCTCCAGCTCCGCTATGAGTTCAAAGCGGGCAGCGCCGCTATCAGTCTGCTATGGTCAACCTTTGACCAATCAAATCTCCGGATGAGATCAGATCAATATCAAATCCAATCAAGATCAAATCTGAGATCAAATTTGGCAGTTGATTGCCACAATCTCTTGACTCTCCTAAAACGAGTAAGAAGATCAAGGGAAATCTTCCAACGATATGGAAAGGATGAAAATAGACCAAGAGGATCAACCGACTTGCCATTTCTAGCTTCGCAGAAGCTGATCCTAGCCTCGCAACAAGGCTACTTTCTAGATTTTAAACAGATTTGATTCAATCTGTTTCTATATTTTCAAGGAACAATTATACCCCTGCTCTCCCTATAAATAGCCCATCAGGGGTACAAGGAAAAAGGGAGATCTTTTGAAGAGAGAGAAGACGAGGACGACTTCTGAAAAAGAAAGAGGACTCCACAAGCAGAGACTTCTTCACGACGCACCGTGCGCACAAGAATTCAGAGACTTTTAGAGAATTACTTCTCTAACCAGGGTGCTGATGCCCTAATACCTTCTTCTCATGGAATCTCCAGAACCAGGCGAGAAGGAATTCCTAACAGAAGGCGGTTTTGAGAAGTAGCAAGAAGGTTCTACCAACCCTCTATTCTCTGATTCCCGGAACCAGGCGAGAAGGGAATCTCATCGCTCGCACCGTCAAAGGGACAAAGTGGTCGCGCGCTGACCAGACTCCTATCGGCACACTTCTCCAGAATCTCTGAGGAGATCTACTTGTAATCTTTTTAAGAATACTTGTAATTTAGCTCCTCAAACTCTTTTTATTGTAAGTTTTTCCCTTTGCAAATTATATGGAAAACAAGGTGGCGACTCCGCTGGGGACTGTATTCTCCACTGCCGAGAATCAAGTGTCGCAATGCGACGAACAGACCTTCAGGTCTAACTCTGAAATCAGAAAAGCCGGTGCTGCCAGAGCCTCTCTGGCTAAATCTTCATGGAAAGTCTTTGCGGAGACAGAAAAGGTTCTCTGCGAACCTGCTGCGGTCCTCTGGCGCAACAAGGAAGCACGCCCGCAGCCCAAGTCCTGCACTCTCGAGAACTTGGTTGTCCAGTTCGATCAAAGAAGATTTGAAGAAGTCCTCTCTGGGGGTGGCCCAATGCTTCGAGCATGGAAGCATCGGAAGGTTTCCACGACCAAGGTTTCAAAGCAGAAACCAGAAGCAGAATTCTGCCAACACCCTTCAGCCTCGCGTGTGGCTAATCAGGTTCCTTGCGAACCTAAATATCCTCTGCTAAAGCGGATGTGGAGGCCTAAACAGAAGTCTCTGGCCGAAGCCTCAGGCGTAGCTACGCCAAAACCGCGCCTCTCTCGCGAAGAAAAAGGCAAGATGCCTGTCTGCTCCAACAATGCTGCCGACCATGAAGTCACAACGGCAATCATACCGTCACCCAATTCAAGAGCAGCAATGCCTTGTGCCAGCCTCGCTCATATGAGCGAAGCTACTGTACCACAGCATACTCACTGGGTCCATAGCCGCGAGGCTAAGAGCAAAGTGTTATCTAAGGCTAATCCCCTTTGCAGCGGCATAGCGGGTAAAGCACCGCAGCGTGCTCCGCTCTCCAGCTCGTCAAGCATTAAGCTCGCACCTGTTGGCAAAGTTAGAACTGAAGTACTATTCAGTGCTAATCCCTTCTGCGGGGATAAGAGGAACGGAACATCATCCTATGTACGCTTCAGAAAGGCCTCTCCACAGGATTATTTAGGCTCTCATGGGCCTGACTTGCGAGAACTCTTGGTGAACAGACGGAAGTCGGTGTCTTTCCGAACCACTTCCCCCTATTGTCAACAAAAGGGATGTCAGTTAGTGACAGTCCACTCAACTCATTGCCGGCGATCAGTTTTTGATCGGCTGACTGCACATGCCCCAATAAAGTATCATAAAAGGGGCATCTCACGAGATCCAACCTCTGCATCCGTCAACATGACCGGAAGAGGACGAGAGTTACGCAGGGGAGGTCAAACATCTGACGACACCCCCTGCAGCTCCCCTGATCCAGATTACAGCCCAGGCTTAAGCGAAGTCTTGGTGCATGAAGAAGGTATTTTCTGAAACACCAGATCTAGGGTGGCGATACCCTACAGTTATGAACAGCCTTCCTCTTCAACGGCCCTAGCCTCGCCAGAGCCCAAGAAATCACCCCAGCCATCGGATGAAGAAGACGAAGACAGTGGGTACGCCTCTTCGGCGACAGTTAGCTCAGTGCGAACAGACAGAGCATCAGTCAATATGGCTGATAACGCTAACGATGACCTTCGTCGGCGCCTGGAAGCTCAGGAGCAAACTTTCAAAACCCAGCAAGAGGCCCTAGACAATATTCAACAGATGCTCGCTCGACTCCTCAGCAATCGGAACGACAATGATGCCGGGAGCAATCACGACGAGGAGGAACACTTCAGCAATGAGCAGCCAAAGACGGGGAAATCCAAGGAAGGCTCTTCCTTAGACGCCGAAGTCCTTAAAGACCTCCAAGCCCAAATTGCATCCCTGGCTCAGTGGGATGAGCTAAAGAAAGTAGGGCAGTCCGTCCCTACCCATTGGAGTGGGATTCGGTGCCATATCCACCGAAGTTCAAACCGCCAACGTTGCATACGTATGATGGTAAAAGTTCACCAAATCAGCACATCTACTACTTTCGGTCTCAAACTGGTAATGTTATAAGCAACGACGCCATCATGGCTAGGCTGTTCATTGGCACCTTAAAGGGGGTGGCATTTGACTGGTTCCGAAGTCTCCCTTCAGGCTCTATCAATTCCTGGATCGACCTGGAAACCCGGTTTCTCTCTCGTTTCTATGAGGACGATACCAGGTAACCATGGACAAGCTTCTCTCCACCGTGCAGAAGAAGGGCGAATCTGTCCGTGACTACATTGAGCGGTTCAGAAATCTGTCTTTGATGTGCTCAGCAGGGATGCCATTACCCATGCTCTTACAGACGTGCAGGCACAACTTCTTGGACTAGGTAGAAGTTCGCATGGGGCTGTCAAGGCCCACACTTGGAAAGAATTGGTCAAACAAGCTGAGATAGCCGAAAAGTCGGCTAAGAAGTTCGAACTATCCACCCCTAGAGGCAAATGGGGTATGAACAGTAAAGGACGTAGCGACCTACCGCAGTCTTCTCAAGCCAAAGGGAAAGAGACTATGTCTGTGGAATTGGCCGGGGACGTGCAATCGAAGGCCAAGAAGAGCGGCTTCAACAATCAGGAGCCTAAATTCCCTCCAAATAATACTCCTTCAAGGACGATCAGGTAGTCACGATATTCCATCTACTCCACAAAGGGAATAAGATGAAGCTACCAGATGCTCGGCGTCCCAATGAGATAGGACGCACAAACGATCCCAAATACTGTCTCTATTATAGGATGATTCACCATCCCACCGACAAATGCTATGTCCTCAAAGATAGGATTCAAGCCTTGGTCGGCGCCGGGTTTCTGACATTGAAGACAGAGCAGAAGAAAGTCACTGCCAATATGGTGATTCTCGAATTCGGCAGTACCTAAAAGGTCACAGTTCCTGACGGGACCTATCCAGCCCCTGCACCACGGTTGGAAGTCAAGCATCCTCCAGCTACTGCTCAAGATAATAGGGGTCTTGTTCCCTTGACATTGGAGACAGGGGAAGTCATGTGGATACACCCAGACCTCGTCCAAGACGTGCAGTGGGATTCAAAGAGACCCAAGTCAAAGGGCAAATCTTGCAATGTTATCTCCATCCTGTCATAGGACGGCAATCTTACGTCGGCCTCTCTCAGCGATTCAGAAGGAGAAAAGCATGCTTGTGCAACACAAGCCGATGCGCCTCAACGGACGGGCACCCAATCCGAAAAATCATACTTGAGGCAGTATGAGAAGTCTACTGACGAGATATAACAGCAAACGACGTCAGTACAAATACCAGCATCCGCTCCATTTCCAACCAAGAGAAAAGAAAAGCCTAAGGAGGTACGATTCGACCAGGTGTTGAAGAAACCTTCAGGCCCAGGGCTTGACACGCCCTTTCGTTTTGACATATTGGCCCATCTGGCTAATATCCCGGCTCGTATCACAATACGAGCTCCTTCGTCTCTCAAAAGAGACAAGAGAAGCACTCAGGGATGCGCTAGCCAATTCAGAATCCTTTCTGACATGCATGCCAGAGGTCCCTAACGATGACGCTCAGTCTCCTTGCCTAGAATGTCATCATGTACAATCAAAGGTATCTGCTATTACCTTTACAGCGGAGGATAGTTTGGCAGATGTTCTTCGATGGAGCATCGCGAATTGGTCCTAAAGACAGGATCATTGCTGGTGTGGGGGTTGTGTTTATCTCTCCACAAAATCACGTCCTTCCTAGAGCATTCTCTCTGATGGAATCATGCTCTAACAATGTAGCGGAATATAATGCTCTGCTCATTGGTCTTCAGCTCGCCCATGGAATGGGGTATGCTACCTTGAAGCTTACGGCGATTCAAAACTGATCATCAATCAGGTTAAAGGTGAATATGAAGTTCGCCACGAAGATTTGGTGCCTTATTACCATACAGCCATCGAATTGGCTAATCTATTTGAAGGTTTCTATATCGGGCACGTATCTCGATCTCAAAATACCAAGGTGGACGCCCTTGCTGCATTAGCAACAACACTAGCCTTGCCAGTCGACACCGAGTATCACCTCACAGTCGCAACTCGACATCTTGTATGCTCTAAGCATATGCTAAGAACCCGAGAAGTCTATAACGTCTCCACGGATCTTGAGCCAAGAGATTGGCGATTTTTCTCATCGATTATGCCTTACATGGTCTGCTGCCAGACGATTCTAAAGAAGCGGCATCTATCAGACGAAGGTCTCTCCGTTTTTACTATGATCCAACTCTGAAGACACTTTACCGTCGTTCATATGACGGTATCCTCCTCCGTTGCCTTTCCAATTCAGAGGCGCAGGAAGTGCTTAAAGAAGCACACGACGGCGTTTGCGGAGCTCATCAGCCAAGTCAAAACTCAAAGACAGGTTGCATAGGCTTGGATACTATTGGCCGACCATGATAGCCGATGCCATCCAATATGCACGAAGGTGTAAAGCATGCCAGATTCATGCGGACTTCATACACCAGCCCTCGGGGTTGCTCCACCCGACTGTTGCTTCATGGCCATTTGAAGCATGGGGAATAGATGTCGTAGGGCCAATCAGCCCCTCTTCGACAAGAGGTCACCGGTTTATCCTGGCAATAACCGATTACTTTTCAAAGTGGGCGGAGGCTATACCATTGGCTGAAGTCAAAACCTCTAATGTGATTAATTTCATCAAACACCATGTCATCCATCGATTTGGTGTCCCTAGGCGGATCATCCACGACAACGGTCCCCAATTCATAAGCCAAGTATTCTATCGGTTCTGCGATAAATACCGAATTCAGAATGTGGCTTCAACTGCCTATAATCCCGCCGCTAATGTCTTGGCGAAAGCATTCAACAAAACGATCATCAAACTACTCAAGAAGTTCGTCTCCTCGAACAAGCGAGATTGGGACGAAAAGCTTGGTGAATGTCTTTGGGCCTACCGAATCACAGTTCGAACACCGATAGGCAATACGCCTTTTTCCCTGGTATATGGGTGTGAAGCAATCATCCCGTTGGAAATCCAGGTGCCGTCATTGCGAGTTGCTCTGACCACTAAGATCACATCAGAGGATAATGATCGGTTGCGCCTCCAAGAGCTCGAAGCCCTAGATGAGAAGCGACTACAAGCTCAGCAACACATCGAGTTGTATCAAGCTCGAATTTCAAAAGCTTCAATAAGAAGGTCAAACAGAGGGTCTTCCAGAAAGGAGACCTGGTTTTAGCCGTCAGACGACCGATGATTATGACGCATAAGACCAAAGGCAAATTTCAGCCTAAATGGGAAGGACCGTTTGTCATAGAAACAGTCTATTCAAATGGAGCATACCGCCTTATGACTTCAGATGGCGACCTACTCATGATGACGGTCAATGGCAAGTTCTTAAAGAAGTATTATCCCTGATTAAGGATCCTTCTTATGATCAAGTTAACATTACACCTCTGATCAAGACCTTCGTGTTCAAAGTACACACAAAGAGAGCCTTTCTCTTCCTCCAAGCAAGATCATACAACCATAAACCAGTAGGAACCTGATCATACACTGGTTGTCTTAAAGGAGAATCAAGGTTACACATACGTTAACCAGACGATCCAACATCCTTAACGATTAAGGACAGAGGAAAATGTTGGCCTTTAAGCCCAACATAAGTCCTCGACAACTCATCATACTGAGGGGAATAGCATGGCTAGCCCAATTCAAACGGTAGTTGGTAAAGGCATATCAAACCCGTTGACAGCTGGGGATTTGCTAAAAATCCTAAGGGACCTGTTCCCATTTGATTCCCTCTCCAAAATCACTTACTAATTCTCATCCATAGAATGGTAAGGCCACATATACATTTCGTTGTTACGTTAACATTAAACCTATGACAGTGATTCCCTCGTTTCTCCTGTGAGAACGAGATCTCCAAAATCACTTACCAATTCTCATCATAGAATGGTAGGGCCACATATACATTTCGCTGTTACGTTAACATTAAACCTATGACAGTGATTCCCTCGTTTCTCCCTGTGAGAACGAGACCTCCAAGACCACTTACCAATTCTCATCCATAGAATGGTAAGGCCACATATACATTTCGCTGTTACATTAACATTAAACCTATGACAGTGATTCCCTCGTTTCTCCCCGTGAAACCGAGACTTTTCCCAAACTCCATTGCAACTTTGAGCTTGGTGGCGTCTCATTCGATTATGTCATTGCGACCTCTGAACCAGCAGACAACCAAATCTCAATTTCGAGCTTGTTGACATTTACAAAAGACAAGTCTCAACCTTGAGCCTGTTGACATTTACAAAAGACAGGTCTCGATACTTGTTGATATTTACAAAAGACAAGTATCACCAACCTTGAGCTTGGTGGCGTCTCATTCCGTTATGTCATTGCGACCTTGAACCAGCAGACAGCCAAGTCTCAATTTTGAGCTTGTTGACATTTACAAAAGACAAGTCTCAACCTTGAGCCTGTTGACATTTACAAAAGACAGGTCTCGATACTTGTTGACATTTACAAAAGACAAGTATCACCAACCTTGAAGCTTGGTGGCTCCTCAACCAGTTATGTCATCGCGACCTCTGAACTGACAGACTACCAAGTCTCAGCATTCAATCCAAAAAGGACTATTCTCTCAAATGGCACCAATACAATTTGGAACCAACAATTCAGAAAGTGGAACAATTTGGGGATTCGACAGGGAGTCAAAACAAAAATTATTATTTTCATTGATTCCAAAAGGATGGGATACATGGAGGCACATATATTACGACCTACGGGCGTATATTATAAGATCTGATTCGCTCTTCAAGGGAAGCCAGCCTCGTCCTCCTGTCATCAGCAGCCCGGACAAGCGCCTGTGACCTCAGCTCAGCCTCATTAAAGTTCGTCGCCTGGGCCAAACGAGCTTCGACCTCAGCCAAAGTTGCCATCTGTGCTAACTCCTGCCGTGAGAGTTCGTCACTCTGAGCCTTAAGCTGCTCAAGCCACGTAGTCTCTTCAAGACGCACTGGTTCAGCCCTGGATAAGAGAAGATTTGCCTCCTGATCATCTCCTTGACCTTCCCAATTTTGTCTTCAGCGTCAAGAAGAGCACTGGTGGAGGCATCAATGGCATTCCCAACCTCTACTTTCCTTGTCTCCAAGGATTTCAAGTCAGAAGAAATAGCCTTAGCAACTTCCTGAGCAGCAAGACGGGCTTCATGCATTTGAGCGACAAGATGCGCAAGCTGCTCATTAACCGAAAACTCCAGGTCTGAGCGGCTAAGACGGCGCCATTCCTCTACGTCCCTCTCAAATTGATCTACCAGGAGTTCCAAGGCAGTGGCCTGGTAATACCCTTCAAGGTCCCGAATACTTTCAATACTGTGGGAGAGGACCACCTTTAACGTTGAGAACAGCATAGTCGAACCTTTCAAGACCAGATCGATGGATCGCCCTAAGCCTTTATAAAAGCTATCGACTATGTCACCTATAAAATCATTTTCAATCTCGGCCACTTCTGGTAGACGGACAACCTCAGGAAAATCCACCAGCCTGGTTGACACTACTGTGGAAGGAACGGCGGGAACACTGGCTGCAGCAGCACGGCAGGTCATCAATGATCTTGGCGGAGTCTTCATTGAAATCAATACACTAGCCACCGATGAGGTAGGACTAGTGACATCTCCTGAACAGCAGGCTCAATCACCAGGGTTGGGGAAGTAGGGCTTGTAATCACCCTCAGCTCTGCACGTGCCACAACTGACGGCGCCTCACTCGTTGATATAGTTGGGAGTGAGGACACTCCTGGCACTACCGCCCCTTCAACCTCTGTTCCTTTGGCTAGCTCAGGCCGATATGGGGTAGGTCACCATACAGCGCGTCCAACACAGCAGCATCCGCCGCGGTCGAAGTGCTCATGTCACCCCTTGACCCCTCTGGAAGATCCTCTGGTTCCCTTGAAGTTGACACACCTTGAGGCGGAACACCTGCAACAAAATTGTGTTTAGGCAAGACATAATAAATAGTGAAAGCAAAAGGTAGCAACAATACCAAAGGATGATGTCGCCTCAAACATCTTGGCAGCCGCATCAGTCTCTACGGGCTCCATTGGAAAGTCCTTTGCGGAGTCAACACGAATGGCCGGCCCACTTTCGCTTGCCGAATCTTCCGTGGACCACCCAAAAGAGCTTGACGCTACAGGACTTCCTTTGATAGTCCCGACGCTCGAAGGACCAACGTCAGCTGCATCACCTCCGGATTCCTCCGGGACGGCAAAATAGCCGGCCTCATCACCCTTGTGATAAGCGAACAGAGGATCATAATGTTCCCCTTGTTCTCCGACGGCCTCAGCTCTCGGGCTCGTCACCGCCTCAGCTCCTACATCACGAAGCAGATAATAAGCGGTCCGGAACACATAGAACATATATTACAAAGACGAAGCTGATCTTACCTAAGTCCGGAGCAACTTCGCCAGTCGTCGGTCTAGCAACTGACGGTTCAACTACTAATGGGGCAAGAGGAGGAAGCGCCACAGATGGTTCGCCCTCTACAACGACCGTGGGAGCTTGGCGACGGGGCTTCTTTACCAACTGTTTCCTACGAGACCCACTTGTCCGTTTGCGCTTAAGAGGAACGTCGGAATCCTCCTCCTTTACTTCTTCTACATGTCTTGGGGGAGCTGTCCCCATCACGCCGGAACCAGCTGCAAGAGTCTCGGCACCTGCCTCCGCTTCGAAGCGAGGACTTTTCGCATCCGAGGCTTCGCTGTCATCAACAGCAACGAATTCTTCTATGCCCGGGACGCGAACCCTCTTACCTTCCCTTCTCTCAGAGACCTTCCGCTTTAGCCGCTGAGAAATTAACTTCACACCAGAGCTGTTAGCCTTGAATCCAAGGGGTGTGGAGTTGGAAGTTGCGTACCACTGGCAGAAGCACAGGGTCATTAGAAGATTGAGAGTCCTCAACGGCGTACGCAGCCGCGCCCCAGTACAGCCCGCAATGAAGAATTGCCAAGCACGGGCCCCATCAATAAGGCTCCCCATGAAAGCCAGATTGAGATTCGGGTTGCCCACGTACAGTTTGTCATATCCAAACTGCCGAGCAAACCGACTTGGGACATAAGGCTCCAAGTAGCAGCTATCCCCGCTCCGGTATAATAGATGTGAAGGACGGATGCTGACCAGCCACTCAAAAACTCCCCGGCTCAGGGACGAATGCCCCTCCCCCGCATCTTTGAACTCTTCCCCATAGCCTACACCCCAAATACGGGGAAAACAGCGGAAGAGACTATAGACGTCATAGCGACGTACTAATTTACGGGCCTCAGCCACGTAAGTCTTCTGCCATGAGCATCCTTCAAATCGGCGGAGGAGCGCCATTCGAACATCTTGCGGGGGGTCCTCTCCAGCTTCAATCAAAGAAGGACAATGCAGGGCGAACCACGCCATTAAGTAAGTATACGGCAGACCTATTCTGGGGTTAGGTCCGTCGCGGGGCGAAATGGCTCCCTTGTAAATCACCTAAAGGGGGGTGAATAGGTGATGGCTAATCTAATGGTCACTTAATGATGAATTATGCAAATAATGCGGAAGCTAAAAGCAATTATGACCAAATAAAACTTTTACACTAAACACTATGTATAACACAAGAGTGTTGCCGAATTCCCCGTGAAGGGCTCTGGACAAACTCCTCTAGATTCCCCTTGAATGGGTTGAGGTGCCGCGTTGGCTCTCTTGGTTGAACACTAGTGTTAGCAACAATCCCACGCAAGTATATCAATTAAGCACAAATGAATATATCAAGCATATAAAGATAGACAATAATTGAATGTAAGATATAAACAAGAGACAAAGAGAGAGAGAGAGAGAGCAATCGCAAACACAAGGGTATGTTTCGAGGTTCGAGCACACTTGCTCTACATCCCCGCCTTCGACACACGAAGGATTTCCACTATGCAAGATCCCAATGGATCTCTCCTCGGTGCCGCAACACCTACAAGCCCTCGGACTCCCTAGTCCCGTATACACCGCAAGCCCACCGGCTCGCCGAGGCCGCACCTCGTACAACAAGTCCGCACCCGAACTCAAACAACACGGACACACACGTCTGCCTCCTCAAAGTACAAGAAATGATCTCTTGGTGATCTAAACACTTGATCACCAATAAAAACTCTCACTACAACACACCTATAGGATGTATAATCAATGGTTGCTCAAGTGTGGTGTGAGAAAATCAAGGATGTGAAAGGTGGAGGAAAAACTCAAAGACTTTCTTTTAACACTCTTTATAAAAACTTCCCTTTAGATAGAAATATTTGCTCTCTTTTTGGGAGAAAACTCTTCTAAAAGTCTGGGAAAAACTGGCTCTAAGAGTCTCTAAAATCTTGGCTCAAAACAATGACCAAACCCCCTTTTATAGAGGTCAGAAAAATGTGACCGTTGGGGTCTGTCAGAGCTTCCGGTCGACCGCCAACGGTCGAAAATCCGACCGTTGGAGCCTCCGGTCGACCGCGTCGGTCGACCCAGAAATCCAGAGAGCAGAACTCTCTGTACCGGTCGACCGTCCGGTCGACCGGACCACTGTGCTGCCAGACACGCACAAGTCTGTGCACGTCGGTCGACCGTGGGTCGACCGGACCATGGTGCGGTCGACCGCTCGGTCGACCGGACCAGCCTGTCAGCCAGTTCCAGGTCTGGAAAACTGGTTTAAAAATTAATTTTAAAATCTTTTAACACTTTTAAAAAATTTCATAAACTTGTTTTAACATTATATTGAAAACCAAACTTGTGATAAAAATTTTTCAAGACATATATCAACATATTCATATCATTTCAGCGTCTTGCAAATTTTATCAAAAATCAAAACATGTATTTTTCAAACTTGGTTTTCATAACTTCACAAAATATAGAAACAAGATATTTGATTTCATTTTAAAGCATAGTGTGTATGGATATGATCCACTACACAATCATAATGTAATATCTATGTTTTTGTCATAAAGCTCTAAATAACGTTTTGGATAAAAGATATGTATATATGAAAATACCAAAATCCAAATAGTATTTTGTCACAAAGAAAAATCTTTTCTAAACTACAAAATCTTTTATGAAAAGACAAGTAAATCAAGAGTGTGTGTGTGATATATATTTGAGCAATCCACCAACTATCTATCCTTTACATTTTTAACTAAAACAAAAACAAAATCTTATACCTAGACACAAGTCTTCATCTTCTTGAAGTCTTCACTTGAAGGCTTCTCATCTTCTTGACTTGGTCCAAGCTTGATCCAAAAGCTCCTTGGATCACACCGTGCTAGCTCCAAATCTTGATATTTTGTCCTTTGTTGAGCTATGCACCTACTAAGATCTTGATAATGAATCTGTCACTAATTAAACACAAGATCATTAGTAAATATAACTTCATGAGTTGATCATCATCAAAACTAGAGTGATGGGCCTTTGGGCCAACAATCTCCCCCTTTTTGATGATGACAAAACTCATGAGGTTATATATGCATGGATTAAAGTAAAGCTTCAAGGAAGCTCCCCCTTAACTCATGCATAGACATAAAATAATATATGACAATGAAGCTCATAAATATGTATGCAAATGATGGAGATGAAATAAAATAAATCCTTTTCTCCTATTTGCAAAACAAAACATATATGCATAAATAACAAGGAAGACAAATACTACTCCCCCTTAAGCAATGAAAACATGCATATACTCAAATACTTCTCCCCCTTTTTGTCAATCATCAACAAAGGGTTCAAAGTAAAATCAAATCAAACAAAATGTTTTCTCCCCCTTTTTGTCAAAAACAAAAAGATCAAGAAGGGGTGAAACAAAACAATCAATAAAAATTTATATGCGATATACATTCATGAAGAGGAAGACGCTAAGTTAGCTTCCCTACACATATGCATCACATGAAGAAGGGATGACAAGCCCTAACTCACATAACACATATTATGTAATGCATAAGAGGAGATGTGAAGCTCCCCCTACACACGTATATCATATAAAGAAGAGTTGTCAAGCTCCTCAATTTATAATATACTCAACATGAATCCATATGTAAGAGAGATGTTAAGCTCTCTTTGCATATAGGAAATACAAATCAAACATTTTGAATTTTTCTTCAAAAATTTTTAAACTTACTTAATAAAACACATTTTGCGATATCAAATCAACATATTTTTTTTATTTTGATATCAATAGTAAAAAAATATTTTTTTTATTTTTCATCATAAACTTTGTGCTTTTTAAAAATGTAAGCCAATTGTGAGTTAAGCACATGGAAATCATATATATGTATGAGAAATGAGTATACCAAGTGAAATTGAAACATACATATATATAAGAAACAAAATATGAGTATATACAAAATAAGTTCATATCGATACCAATTGAAACGATTCAATGATACCAATTGACATAACAATAAAATCAAGTGTATATCTCATAACCTACCACCCTTCATATGCTCAAGATAGAAGATTTTCAATGAAGCATACAAGGCATAATCGCCCATCCATCCTCCCATAGATGGTAGGGGTTTTCAAAAATAGATTTGAAAATAAGCTTAGTTTAAAAAAAAAACTCTACCAAATAAAGAATTTGCACTAGAAAAATGTTTTAAAACTAGTACGAAATCCTTCAAGTAAGGAATAAAGCAAAAATGTTTTTCATGAAACACAAGTAAATCACATGGCACTAAAAACACTCTAATATCCATGAAGTCCATAAAATTTTCAAAAGAGGTGAGTGCACTAGTGTTATGTGGAACATGGTATCATGAAAATGTCAATAAAGCTCAATATTCCTTTAAATAAGAAATATGAAATCATCACAAAATTTTTATTAAAAAGATGTATATTTCAAGATATATGTATGTTTTGACAACACAATAAGTATACATACATATCTCTTAAACACAATTGAGTCCATATAAATAGATTTGCATTAAAGGCAAATGACTCAAGAGGTATACATGTATATCTTAAAGTTTGACAAAATACACATATACATGAAATGATCATAAATCAAATCCAAAAAGTGGGAATATAAGTTTAAAAATGTATGTATCATCAAAACCAAGCAATACAAGTACATTTCATGGGTTCAAATAAGCGTTCAAGCACAAAAATAGATTTATTTGTGGCCCACGACATGTACAAGTATAAATCCTAGTGTTGACAAAAACTAACATATAAACTAATATTCAATACATGAAGCATCAAATCTTTTAGAAAAAGGGAATCATATGTCAATCTCAAAAATTATTTTGAAGAACAAATAACTAGTATAAATTGTTTTTTTTTTGAAAAAACTAGTTAAAGATCCTTCAAATATATCAAATCTTATGTTTTTCATAAACATAACTAGATACATAAAAATTTAAGCACTCATGGTCTATAAAGCTCAAAAATGATTTTAACAAAAGTGTGAGTGTTAACGATCATGTAAATAGCATTTTTATGAAAATAGTCAATGAAGCTCAAGGAGATCAAAAGTCACATTTTTAACAAAAATACGAAAAATCATTTTTTAATTAAAACACTAGTCTTCATGGTATATGTATGATTAATCCAATCCTAACAATATACATACATATCCCAAATAAAAGAGTCTATTAAATGTATTTGCATGAAAGCAAGAGACTCACGGGTATACATATATATTTATTAGAATTGAATTAAAAATACGTATACATGAAGTAAAGCATAAAAATAGGCATAACAAGTATAAATGAAAGAATCATCAAAACTAGACATGCATATGCAAATAGTGGGTACAAGTGAGTATGAAGTTCAATCATATATGAATCAATTGTAATTCACTAATTGTATATGTATACATGCACGTTTTGATAAAATCTTCATTTAAACATGTAAATACCACATGAAGCACATAAAAATATAAACATGCTATGAATATTATGAATTTAAAAGCATGTACATAAAAAGTAGGAGTTTAGAAATTGTTACCAACTCCAAAGCTCCAAATATGGTGGTCTTTCCACCAAAGCTCCTTGATAGCGATGCATCCAAATGTTTGTCCATCAAGTCCATTGCATCCACTAACAAGGCACCAATCCTCTCACGTCTTGTGAGAGCCCTCACCTACATTAAAAGCAAATGGTGGGAGTTTTGGTACCCATATTTTCTTGGGTCCTTTGGGTTAGACTTGTAAGGAACCCAAAATCTTTTATAATTAGCAAAATTTAGAGAATTAATATTGTCATAACAAAACTTTGCTAAATGGCCTTTGCGGCCACAATGTGTACATACGTACACCTTAGTATGCTTATGTGTAGGAGTGTGATCATGGTGTGCAACATAAGCATGATGATGTGCATGAATGGATGGAGTTTGTTTCTTTGAAAACAAAAACTCCAACCTAGAATGATTAAAAGCACAAGAGTTCAAAGTTGAACTCAAACCATCCATTTTATTTTTCAAATTCTTAATCTCATTAGTTGTGGCATGTAAAGCATTATGAGATATATGATCATTTTTCTTTTTCTTTTGTGAAACAAAATCTTTTTCTTTTTCACAAATTTTTCTTTTCAAAGATTTATTTTCTTGAAAACAACATCTTTTTGTTTTTCCACCAAATCAATTTTATTTTTCAAAGTATTGTTTCCTTCACACAAATCATTCAATTTTGAAAATAAGGAAACATTCTCATTTTTCAAATCTTTATTTTCTTTTTCTAAGCATGCAATCCTACATTTGAAAGAATCATTTTCTTTAAGCATGCAATCAAAATCCTTTTTCAAATTTTTATTTTCCTTTTTAATCATGTCATATTTTTCAAGCAAAAGATGACAAAAAGTAGATAGCTCATCATATGACATGTCCTCATCATCGGATTCGGAGTTTACCTCAAGGGGGTCATCCCTTGGACCATGTAGCACTTGTTGGAGGTGTCGCTTCCAACATCCGAGTCACTCCCCGCATAGTATAGATCTTTTTTGCCGAGGGAGGTGATGATGTTTCCATACTACAAAAGCCGATTCAACATTAGAAACCCTAGATAAATAATCATCATTTAGGATTGACTTGATAGCATGAAGGGCTTTTGCATTAGCCTCAAAATTCTTACCATCTAAAGAATATGCATTATTAGTAGTGGCAAGATACATGAATGCCTAAGGCTTTGAGGTACAATGACATCTTAACCTTCCAAATTTGGATGTTAAGAATGTCAAAGGTGGGTGGTGACATGAAGTCCATGGTGTGTGTACAAATCTTGTGATTAGCCTAAAAATGAGAATCTTTTACTCTAGGTGTTAGACCCAAATCAGAGTACCAAGCTCTGATACCAATTGTAAATCACCTAGAGGGGGGTGAATAGGTGATGGCTAATCTAATGGTCACTTAATGATGAATTATGCAAATAATGCGGAAGCTAAAAGCAATTATGACCAAATAAAACTTTTACACTAAACACTATGTATAACACAAGAGTGTTGCCGAATTCCCCGTGAAGGCTCTGGACAAACTCCTCTAGATTCCCCTTGAATGGGTTGAGGTGCCGCGTTGGCTCTCTTGGTTGAACACTAGTGTTAGCAACAATCCCACGCAAGTATATCAATTAAGCACAAATGAATATATCAAGCATATAAAGATAGACAATAATTGAATGCAAGATATAAACAAGAGACAAAGAGAGAGAGAGAGGAGAGAGCAATCGCAAACACAAGGGTATGTTTCGAGGTTCGAGCACACTTGCTCTACATCCCCGCCTTCGACACACGAAGGATTTCCACTATGCAAGATCCCAATGGATCTCTCCTCGGTACCGCAACACCTACAAGCCCTCGGACTCCCTAGTCCCGTATACACCGCAAGCCCACCGGCTCGCCGAGGCCGCACCTCGTACAACAAGTCCGCACCCGAACTCAAAACAACGCGGACACACACGTCCGCCTCCTCAAAGTACAAGAAATGATCTCTTGGTGATCTAAACACTTGATCACCAATAAAAACTCTCACTACAACACATATAGGATGTATAATCATGGTTGCTCAAGTGTGGTGTGAGAAAATCAAGGATGTGAAAGGTGGAGGAAAAACTCAAAGACTTTCTTTTAACACTCTTTATAAAAACTTCCCTTTAGATAGGAAATATTTGCTCTCTATTTTGTGGAGAAAACTCTCTAAAAGTCTGGGAAAAACTGGCTCTAAGAGTCTCTAAAATCTTGGCTCAAAACAATGACCAAACCCCCTTTTATAGAGGTCAGAAAAATGTGACCGTTGGGGTCTGTCAGAGCTTCCGGTCGACCGCCCGGTCGACCGCCAACGGTCGAAAATCTGACCGTTGGAGCCTCCGGTCGACCGCCCGGTCGACCCAGAAATCCAGAGAGCAGAACTCTCTGCACCGGTCGACCGTCCGGTCGACCGGACCACTGTGCTGCCAGACACGCACAAGTCTGTGCACGTCGGTCGACCGTGGGTCGACCGGACCATGGTGCGGTCGACCGCTCGGTCGACCGGACCAGCCTGTCAGCCAGTTCCAGGTCTGGAAAACTGGTTTAAAATTAATTTTAAAATCTTTTAACACTTTTAAAAAATTTCATAAACTTGTTTTAACATTATATTAAAAACCAAACTTGTGATAAAAATTTTTCAAGACATATATCAACATATTCATATCATTTCAGCGTCTTGCAAATTTTATCAAAAATCAAAACATGTATTTTTCAAACTTGGTTTTCATAACTTCACAAAATATAAAAACAAGATATTTGATTTCATTTTAAAGCATAGTGTGTATGGATATGATCCACTACACAATCATAATGTAATATCTATGTTTTTGTCATAAAGCTCTAAATAAGGTTTTGGATAAAAGATATGTATATATGAAAATACCAAAATCCAAATAGTATTTTGTCACAAAGAAAAATCTTTTCTAAACTACAAAATCTTTTATGAAAAGACAAGTAAATCAAGAGTGTGTGTGTGATATATATTTGAGCAATCCACCAACTATCTATCCTTTACATTTTTTAACTAAAATAAAAACAAAATCTTATACCTAGACACAAGTCTTCATCTTCTTGAAGTCTTCACTTGAAGGCTTCTCTCTTCTTTGACTTGGTCCAAGCTTGATCCAAAAGCTCCTTGGATCACACCGTGCTAGCTCCAAATCTTGATATTTTGTCCTTTGTTGAGCTATGCACCTACTAAGATCTTGATAATGAATCTGTCACTAATTAAACACAAGATCATTAGTAAATATAACTTCATGAGTTGATCATCATCAAAACTAGAGTGATGGGCCTTTGGGCCAACATCCCTTTCCACGCTTCGTCGTTGGTGGCCTGCAAAAAGCCTCCGTCAATGCACGAAGGCCTCTCTGGATACAGCACACCATGGCCGAAAGAAGTCCCAGAGGACGACCATGACCAAACGAACAGCGGGCAACAAACATTCGGATGAACGACGTCACCCAAAGAAGACGGCACCACGCACCTCTTCAGCCAGACTGTCAAGAAGCCAGCCAGCAGTGCCTCCCGGGACATCGGCCTGCGAGCCTGATGATGGAAGCTTCGAAGGACATCACCCTGCTATATGACCATCGTCTTCCTTCACAACTAGATCCCCTTTGAAGTGCTTTCGCATCCGGTCAGAGATGTCTTCATCAGCAACTCCACAGTGAGCCGCTTCAGGAGTATTCTCCATATCCGGGAATAAGTAATCTCCCCAGCTCTTCAAGCTACAGGAAGTTCCTTTACTGCCCCATGCATACTAGAGCAAATGTACAAGTGGCACATTAACTCCCTGTAGGTCTCGAACAAGGCAGGCTTCTGCTTCTCCAGAAGAGCCAATTCTGCCTCGCACGGGAAGTATTCTTCACAGGAAGAGACCCAAAAGGCAGAGCAGAGACTTCCCACATCTCATGCATGGCCATACCCAACTCACCGACAGGGGTGAAGAAAGTCCCTGAAGCTGGGCAATACAATTCAAAGATGGCTAGAAGCACGCCACATTCATCTCAATGCCGTAGCAAGTCGCTCTGACGGCCTCATAGAGATTTAGCCTCTCCAGATCCTCCTCGAAATGAGCGAGGATGTATACAGTTAAATCCCTCCACCATGCTTTGGAGGATGAATCCAGTCTGGAGTCCTAAGTCAGTGGCTGGGTAGTTCCCATTGACCTTGCAGAATTGGTTGCAAAAGGTCAGCACCACTGCAGGATTTTCTTCCACTAGGATCTCTCGCGACACATTCCCAGGATGTAGACCCATTATGCAACGAGGAGGCCCGCTCTTGCATAACCAGGAGATTGAAGCATCAATTTTCCTATGTGAACAGAGTCAGTACTCCGGCTCACTTCCCACGATATCTTCCGAGCCTGCGTCACGCACTGGAAGGAAGACAAAGAAAATGTCGCTTGTTGGACGGAAGGTAAAACTTTTTACCATCCAACTGGAAAATCCACTGCCCTTCCCCTGCCAGTAGTTGGTGGTCAGGATCTGGTGCGGCATCCCCGAACATGAAGTCGGACTTCCTGTAAGTTCGATGGTCGATATCATCAAGGGAAGTCGTAGTCAAAATACTCCTCGTGGTGTATTGATAACCACCATGAATAAGCGTATCTCGGACGACAGACTCCGCTCACTAAACAGAGAAGCCTGCCCTTGAAATTGCAGGCTGATATTGTCGTCCGATCCCCTAGTCATCCCGAATAGCTTGTTTAAAGGACCAGAGTGTAGTGCACTGCAGAAGCAAAAAAAGGAATTATGATTAGTTCACCAGCCAAGCGAACACAAAGACACAAGTTTCGCCAAGGCATAGCTTCGCCCTTTGAGCAAAGCTAGCAAGGCGATAGCTTCGACAAAGCTTAGCCTCGCAGTCAAGTCCGCGTTTCGCAGAAAATGTCCAAGTGTTAGCTTCGCGTCGAGAGCTTAAGCAGAAGGCGGTACAGCCCCGAGGACTAACTTCGTCAAAAGGGCATTATGGTCATTAATCCTTTACGGCCACGATTGAAGGGACAGATCCGTATCCTGTTATTCAACAGGACAAAAACAGCCCAAGTGATAGCTTCGCACGGAAGCTTAAAGAAGAACTGTTCAGTTCTTAGATCCCCGTCCGAGAAAATAAGAGAAATTCGGGGAATGGATTCCCTAACAATAACAGATCATGCTCGATCATTCTGGATTCTCCAAGATAGCCAATTCGGCTCTAATCAAAAGAGGAAGTCCCTTACCGGCAATTGGTCGTTCGATGACCGGAGGAGGAGAAGGACCCTCCGCTGCAGAAGTTGCCACTTCTTTCCCCGCTCGTCTTTTGGCGTCATTGAAGAGCTGCGGAAGCTTTCAAACTTTTTAAATGGAGAGAAAAAGGAAGAAGAAGAGTCAAAGGTCTCTAAAAATTTCAAGTAAAGGGATCTGCTCTTTCTCAGCCCGATCGGGCTTTTATAGGCCAATCAGCGCCTGAAACGATGCCTTGTAAACAGTACAGGCTGTCGTTTCAAATTAATTCGAAACGCCGCCTAAAGCGCCTTCCCGAGAAGTGCTGCTTCATCACACTAAGGGCTAACTTCGCCACAATCAAAGTGCGGACTTCGCACAAGTTCATCAAGAACTCTGCCAAAAGGGTGCCTTAGCCCGCTAAAGGCACAGTTCGCCGACATGCCAGTTTCGCGCGAAAGCTCATTCAAAAGGACTTGTCCTTAACTCCGCACGAAGTTCAGCCCCGTTCTCAATGAAGGCAGGCAAAAATCAAATGAGCAGAAAATGAACTTTTATTGATTTAAAAGCAAAGGTACATTGATATTACATCAAGGTTGTGTTTCGTACAACAGATTCATTTGCTCAGCAGGATCATTTGCGCAAAGGCATACAAGTGATTTTATCTACTTTCAAGCCAGACCAACTGACACGAAGGCCTTCCTCCTGCACAAGGCCATAATCCTTCACATAAGGACAGATGGTGCCACCAGGACAGATGGTGCCACCAGGACAAGGTCAGTGATCTCACAGGTGACGTCCGCTTTCCCGAAGTGGATCATCTCCTGTAAGCGGCTA